>QVNW01000679.1:0-97735 GCA_014825475.1 Pseudomyrmex flavicornis | reverse complement strand
TCGCGTTTCGATCGAGAGATCATCTTCGCAACGTCGAGATGTACAGAGTTGATTTTTCCGTGATTTTTGCGATATCGTGAGATATAAATAAAAAAAAAAGAAGAAAGAAATGAAAAAATAAACACACAGAGTAAAGTAAAACCAACTGGCGTGGATTTCCATCGGGCGGAGAGTCGCGTGCCGTCAACCATTATTCTTTTTTGCGGTTGTTTTAATTATCCGGAGGCCACGGTATGACGTGTAAACAATATGTAGCAACGACGAGGCGGCGGCGGCGGCTCCTGTCGCGATTCAATAGCGGCAAACGTACAAACGAGAGCACAAAGCCGGCGAAGCGCGCACAATGCCGGCTTACGGACGAAGTGACTCGTTTTGGGGGTAACAACGTCCAGGAGAGCGCAGATAGCGAAGAAAGAGAAAGAGAGGGAGATAGGGTAGCTGCTCTATCGGCGGAGAGAGTGGCAGCAGGAGGGTATGATAGAAGAGCCGGAGGTGGAGGATGTAGTTGAAAGCCAATAGCTATGGTTTGTCCAGGCGTGCGGCAAACGTTGCGCAGCGTCTCAAACAATGTGAACAAAAGAGCATCAATTTTACGTTTTTATCGTCCGGCATTGTCTATCTTTGACAATGTTCCCGCTCGTACGACTCGATGGCGAAAACCGCCGGTGAAGAGGAGGCCAGAGGATGGGTTTGATCGCGCGCAAAGGGTGGTAAAACGGCGTTGCACGTCAGGATCAAAAACGTTATCCGCACGGAACGGCCAGAGGATGTGGGGGAAGGGGGAGAAGGGAAGAGAGTCCTTTGGCGAAGGAACGCGTGACGTTTAAAGACGCGAGTAAAGAAGAATACGCCGACGTCGTCGTGACTGGCAAACGAATATAAACGAAGAATTTACCTAAGTAAATTGAGACAGCTGCACTCAGTTTCGGCTACCATTATATTTGTTATAACAATCGCGTTTGCGTGTCGCGGATGATGCACGAGCGCAATTATGAAGCGCGCGGGCGAGCGCGCGATAAAATATGCCTGATGCGGAATATTCGGCGCGCGCGAATATACCCGCTTGCGCGCTTCCCGCGTGCGATCGCGTCGCTAAAAAGCAGGTAGGTAAATTTGAAGAGGGCAATTACTCGTATAGCGCTGTGCGCGCGTCCTGTAACGAGACGACTTAGAGTTTGCAATTAAACAGCAACAATTACACGGGGTAACTTTAGACTGTAATAACACAGAATAAAGGGTTGCCGGTGGCGGCGACTAGGCTCCCACCCTCCTGGTTAGAGGATGATTTACCGATGCAATTAGCTCTCTCTTTCTCTCTCTTTCTCTCTCTTGCTCGCTCGCCTACCTCGTCTCTCTCTCTCTCTTTCCCTCTCGCACATCCCCGATGAATTTATACGTATATACAAACACACATTCGCGCGAGCGTCTCAATGTGAGGGCGGGCATCGCATATCTGCTCCCCCTCGATTTCTTTGCGCGCTGCTCCCGTCGAATCCGGTCAAACATAATGACTACTCGATTAAACTTTTGCCCTTGCAACTTGGATTTCTGATATCTCGTCAGAGCGAAATTACCAACGCGAAAGTTTTTATTCGGAAACAATTGTTTGTTTTCAAGTTGCAAACTGAAGCGCAATAATTGTAAGAAAATAAAAAGCAAAAAGTTGAACAAACTTACTGTAAATCATTAAAATTAAAGTGTATAAATTACACTTGCGTATGTAAAATAATAATTCAGTTTTTAATACAAGTTTAAAACACACGAGAAAAAGAGAGAGAGAATAACTAATTGCTACCGTGATCGTTATCTTATCTGTATTACATCTTATATTTTTATTTTACAACAATATCGCAGGTTATCCATTTCTTCTCGCGTGTATTTTTGTATACAGACTCGACACTTGGCCCGCAATTTCCGCGATTCACGCCGCGGTGCGTCGAATCAAGATTTTATCTGAGAAACTGGAGGTTCACCGGGATGCACACGGCGGCAGAGCCGTTGAAACTTTAATGCGCCGAAGCTCGCGCAGAGACGGTATTACTCTTTGAGGGCTATGGCCACGTCGACGGAGCGGCCCGTAAAGTGCCTCTCTAACGGGGTCACGCATTGCCACCAGTGGTATCATTTATTGAATCGCGTCGGCTCCTTTTCGTCTTTGCACCTCGTCGACCTCGTACGTCGTTGTCCTCACACACACACTCGGGTTTCGCTTCCTCGCGCCGCCGCGCCGCACCGGTATCGTCCGGCGACTCTCGATCTCCTCCTCCCCATTGTCGTCCTACAGTTCCCGTTAAAGATTCAACCGAGTTATCTGAGCACCACACCCAGATTGAAATTTTCTATGTAGACCCGAGAGTCGTTCTCACGACTTCATCACCCCTCCCGAACGATCTTTCGCGAGACCGGCATCTTCTCTCATTCACACCGGACGGTGATGTTTTTCTCGAATATCTCGATTTAAAGTCGTCGCAATCGCAGCGATTTGATTATTTTTAATATTTATATTTAAAAAATAATATTTGAAGTGAACGTATTCGGCAAATTTTATAGAAGAGATTTGTAATTGGTAACGGAATGACAAACTCCGCGTCTTGCTAACGAGCGGAGCCTATACTATATTTTCTGATAATCTTGTGAATTCGAAACGGCGAAGAAATTGCCAGCTCATCGCAGGCTCCTGGGTGCCGTGAAACGTGTCAAAACGACCATAAACAACGTGATGTATCCCGGAGTGTGCGTGCGACGCGGGCGAAAGTGGAAGGGGATGGGGGAGAGGGGGAAAACGGCAGTGGCAGGCACGTAATAAAAAGAAAATTGAATGGAAACACTTACGGAATTGCGCCAATTACGTAGGTGCGGGCGTGCTAGATGCGCTTGCTTACTGTAATAAAGCGCTCGCACGGCGGTGGCGAATTTGTTCTCATTGCGATGTGCGCGAGAAAGAGAGATAAATCAAATTTTAAACGTTTATGACTTGGTTACCGCGCGAACGTTACGCGGATGAGCTCCGATGCGATGGAAATTAAAACTTTGTAAAAGAGCCTTTTGCCCGGCTCGATTTTAATATTTCGATCATGACGGTGGATATAAAATACTTTCGCGTTTAATAGGAAAAGAGAGACACCTTGTGTGTAGCTGGAAAAAATGGCGCAAATTTTCGAAAACATTGTAAAGTTTAGGAACAAAAAACTGAGAACTGTAACTTTTTTTAACATTTACATATTTTGCTCATTGGGTTAATTTGCAAAGTTTATTATAATTTTCTACTTTTTTAAATTCTTTAAATAAAATTATAGAAAATTGCATAAAAAATTATTTGTAAAAAGTAGTCTCGCATCAACAGATGTTTATACACAATTATACATCATTATTTTTCATCGTCTCTTCAATGATAGGATAGAGGATAAATTTCACTTTAGATCGAGAATATACTTCGCATACTTACTTAACATTCCTTAACGTCGTATCGATTTTAAAAGCAGGCCGCGAGAAGCATACGAGTAGTTCGGCAATGTAAAAAAAAAAAATGTCAGAGGGGCTAGGTGGAAAATTACAGGGGTCAGCATGCGCGCCGATATCGTTTCGCGGCAGACATTTGCGCCGTTTTCGCGAGAAAGGATCGGGCTTTGCGCGGCATTATTCGCGCGCGCATAATGGAAGGACTGCGCTCGTGCAACGCGATAATTCTATTGCCCGCGCAATTATGACAGTATCTGCCTCCAGCCAGACGGTCAAAAAAGATATCCAAAGCGTTACAAGGATTATTTTCGTTTAAGCCGTTGCGCATTGCCGTGCCTGGCGGATATTAATTTTTTTTTTTTTTTTTTTATACCTTTCCTGTCCGCTCTTTTCCACCCCCTTTTCTCCTCTTCAAAAATTAATGGGAAATGGGACTAATAGTGAGATATAAATGCGCTTTCGTCGATCATATCGCGCGTACATGATCAAGAACTGTGAGAATATCAATAACGAGCTGTGTTTTAATTAATTCGTTTAATTTGTGCTCGCTATAATCTTCATTTTTGTTTCTCATTTCTCTGTCGTGCGATACACAGATTGATATGTGTTTGATTAAAATTACATATTGTTGGAAAAATAGAAAAATCTCCGTTCAAGTTAAAAATCTCTGCAATATAAATGTGTAGTACAATTTTTGGGGAACAACCAGATTTTCTTAAAATACTTTTGACACATTACATGTGCTCTGAAAAATTTACATAAATTAAAAAAAAAGTACAAATTTATCTATTGATATGTAATTAGTACAAATTTACATGCGAAGAAAACTCAGAGTGGAGTTTTCTAAAAGTTATGTAAAACGAAACAGAAACTGTTAGATGCGAGAGAGAGAGAGAGAGAGGGAAGGTGAGAGAGAAGGGAAGAAGAATGAGAGAGAGGGATAGGTATCCGGGACTGGAGTGTGGCGTCATTTAGCAGACGACGCGTATAATGGGGGAAACGAGCGAAACCCGGTATAAGCCGCGCGCTTGCTGCCACACGGCCACGCGCAGCAACGCGATAATTCTATTTGCCGTGCGATTATGAGAGTATCTACCCCGAGCCAGACTCGGGCCGACGCGCTGCGCCGCGCCGCGCCACGGCGCCGCATACTCTCGTATTTCGTTCTCGTATTTCCTAACCGGGATCAAAGCGGATACGAGCGGCCGCTCGCGGACAGAGACACGATAATAATTATTTGTTCGATGCGTTACGATATGCTCGTTATCCAGCGGAACTCCTTTTTCGTCTCCCCACCTCTCTTCTGAATATTCTTTTCCTTCTAGCTAGCTTTTTTTTCGTCATCGATCAGATTTGGGAATAATGTAGTATCTTGTTAATCGTGATTTCTTTGAAGATTTTTTTTCTTTTTCTTTTTTTTTTCTTTTAAGAGCGACAGGCCGGAGTTAAATATCAATGGTTAATGAACGAGACGGGAACAGTGAAAATAATTGGCGCCACTTTTGTCATGAGACTTATAATAATGAAAAAAATGGCTTTCAACTTTTCCTTCAATCCGCAGTTCAGGGAACTCGATACTTCGACAACTCGCGAAAAATGTCAAACAAATCGGACAGCACTCCCGATGGCCGACACAGCGTGCTTTTTTTTTTGCTTGCAGGTTTTGCGTGGGCGATCGGTTTTACTTGTGCGAGAATAAGATTCTCTGCGAGTACGACTACGAGGAGAGGCTAGCCTTCGCTAATATGGCGTTACAGTCACCCGCCTCATTAGCATACATCAAAAGGCAACTCCCTCCGACACCGACCCCTCCGGGTCAGAACATGCATCCGGGACACAATCCGCTCCAGGCTCATCAAGGTTTGGGACAATCCCAGCATAATCACGTGCCGAATGTAAGTGCGAAGAAATTGCATAGTCTGATTTGATAAAACATAAATTGCACAATTTCTGTGTAACGCGACTACATGACAAAAATTTTTATTGAACAATAACGTAGTGGAAAATTGAATATTAGAACGTTTAATTATTTTCTATTTCTTTTTTTTTTACACAGTAAACTTTATAATATCGATTAAGTGTTATATTTTCGTGAGACTAAGAGAGTGAGACGTCTCACGTTTTGCCAACATTTTATGACTTCAGGGTCAAATGTCAGGAGGTACGCCCACGGTGAACGGGACGGCTATAGGGGTGGGCGGACCAAGGGCGCCGGGTGACATGAACAACAACGGCCTGTCCGGTCCCGCTCTCGGACCCGTAAAACCAGCCCCGATGTCGATGCAGGCACCGACCAGCTGAAACGAGGCTTCGCCGCCTCTGAAGAAGCTCAGGTGTCTCAGCGGTTATTAAAGACCGACGGAGTTCTCTTCGTTCGAAAGGGATGAAGGAAGTATACGTTGCATCTCTAAGGAATGATAAGGTGAATGAAAAGAGTTGAGGGGCCGAGGAGGAGTGGCACGGGGGTGAAACAGAAGAACCAAGGGGACGGAATCTTAAACGGACAAATTCCAAAAGTGGAATTCGAAACTGCGAGGACAAAGTGACGGGATTGGAATTACTGTGATCGTGGAAAATGAACAAATTTAATGGAAGATATGTTAATACAGTAGGACGCACGTGCGAGGTACATACGAGCTGAAAAGCTCGGCATACGTTTACCTACACAAACATGGATATATAATACACACACACATACACACACACAGTCACACAGACACTGATACACAAAAACACCTCTCTCTCTCGGACAACACAAACGTTTGAATGATGTCGTAAAATTCCCCGAACGTCTTTCAGACGTCTCCTAGACTTTTGTGTTGCCTGGTATGATGCTGCATGTGCACGTGGTGCGTCCTCGACACACTTAAAGGATAAATTAGATGATTCGTGTAAGATATAATTTCACGGAAGCGAAAGAAGCGCGAATGTTTTGAGTGCCCAAGATTTTGAGTGCGTAAGCGGGGCGGAGTCGCCTGTAAATATAAATCTGTGTCGTATTTGACTCCGCACGTGCGATGAAGAGGATGAAAACAATTTACTAGTATACGCAGATCCACCGAGACGACTCTTATCCCACTCGTGATATCGCCGTCGTCCGTCTGTAAAGGACGCCGTTTTAAAAATACGAATTTTTTTTTGTGTTTTTTTTTTTTTTTTTAACCGACCTCGCGCAACCACGAAAGAGAAAGAAAAAAAATGTCCCCTTTTGTATGTTCTGGGAATCGAGAATCATACAACACATCGATTTGTCGAATTTGTGACTGACACACAATATACAAAAGTACATTATTATTGATTTCAAGTTATTTTTTTCGTGGCTCTTCTAGTCTCGTACAATTTCTGTTATTAAACATATTACGTCGCGCGCGCCATTATAGGTGTGCGATCACAGTTCGCGACAGCCGATACCAAAGAATAATTGAAAAGATTAAGTTAAGAACCCTTCAAAACGAGAGAGCGCCGTGGAGGAATTTAATTTTCAAACAACCCGGCGCGTCACTTGGAATTATTTTCTTAAACTTCATCCGGCGAATCTCCGCGGCATTGACGATGGCGAATTATTGTTTGGGCTCTTAAACGCGCAGGAAACTCTTAGAGAACCGATTTGTTAAATGATGATCAAATTTTGTTTTTGTTCGCGATGACATCAATAAAATATTAATACCGTAAGTTTGGCAATTGAAAATTTCCGCTAGCACTGATAACGAAATGAAAGACAGACTCAAAAAAAAAAGTTTACAAAACGGGGGCCTTTAAAGCACCTTAATCCGCCACTGGCCGAGAGCCGCGAGCTTTCGCCGGAGCAGCGAGGGGGCTTAGTCACTTTAGCTTTAACGCTTTAATGCCAAAATACAGGCGGCGCTTATCTGTACCAAACGCCAAACGGCATACATTCGTAATTCGTACGAAGCAGGAAGGAAACCGATGGGAAACACGCTGCTCTTTGCCGCGTTTGTTGCCGCGATGTTATTAACTTGGATCTCGTAACGCTATTAACTGTGAGCCATTTCCCGCGACGCCGGAAATGCCGGTCTCTCTCATTCTCGCGTATGTCCGGACTTTCTCTCGTTCGCGGCCGGTTTGTGCACCAAGAAGAAGAGCTTTGGACTGAAAGTGACTATAAAATATATCGCAGCTTTTTACGTCGAGCCAGCTTAGCGATAATACTACATTTCTCTTGTAGTATATGTACTCTTATAATTTCTACGCGTTATAAAACTCATCATTTTATATGCTAAACAGGATAAACAATTGTGATTGCTTAAGTGAGACAAACTAACTGATTTTTGTGGCTTGAGACAGCGATCGTCACACACACACACACACACACACACACGACACACTTGTAAAAAAAATCGAGCATCAGGATGTATCGAAGCCAACGAGTATATCGTACGGCGTTAGTACAAAGATCCTGCGACGATATATATATATAGCGGAGAGAGAGGTCGGACGAATAGAAAACAGTACGAGCGAGAAAGGACATTATCTCCCATATGTAGGAACAAAGAGAATAAAAACAAGTAAGAGACGGGAGACTCTTTCCCGTTTTTTATCTCCATCTGTATATAATAATATTTACCTAAAGGACTCTATTAATATATTTACGACCGTCTCCTCCCTTCCCCAGCAGGGAGCACCCATTACTACCGAGAAAATATAACATTCTTATAAATACAATCTGGTGTATATTTCAAGAGTGTTTTTTTTTTATTTTTATTTTTTCGTTTTATTTCCAGTCGAAGAACATCGACCACGCACACACGTTTGTCCTACTATGAGATCTACTTTTTTAATATCCCGACAGATCCTACGCGCGTTCCGCATTCGGAACGTCTTCTCTTCTTCACGTCTGTCGTCTTTCCCTCGCCTCTCTCTCTCTCTCTCTCTCTCTCTCTCTTATCCGAACCATTAACTCGTCTTATCTTTCCATCGCGTCGAGGAGTCAAAATTGAGGTAAGTCCCCGGTGCACGTAAATTCGTCGATCGAAGGTTCCGCGTGCTACGCGGATGATGAAAAGAACGACAGGAAAGAGAAGAGGCTCGCGTGGCACCCGAGCTAATGCGAGAAGGGTGGAAACGCGATTTCCCTAATGCCCGCCAGCCTGCGGAACCCGAATATTATTATGCGCGGTGAAGACTTTATAATAGGACGTGGAACTCCTTTAAAACTTGCGTATACGCGCCTCCGAAAATGCTGCATACACACACATACACACACATATTATATATAAGTTCCTACTACGTTGTATTACGAGGTAGTTTTTGCTTGATGGTTGTTTCACAATTTTTGGAATCTGATTGCGCCGAATCTGACTCGCAATTGATCGCGTTATACTATTACGATTGCTATTTCCAATAATAAAAAATAAAAAAAAAAACAAAAATTACGATGTGTTCTAATAAGATGCAGATATTGTAATTAATAATTTGTCGATTACATTTTGCGACGGCAACGTAATCTTCGCAAAGTTTGAAAAAAGTTGAAAATTAACATTGCGTGTAACAACATTACAACGTGCGCATAACAGTATTGATCTTTTCCAGGTAAAAGTCTCACTTCCTGTTTTTAGTGAGCTCTACGAGCTTTACGTTGCGATAAATTACGTGATGTAATTCGAAGATAGCGTTAAGCCCTGGTTGACTTTAATTAATTTTTACGGGAACGGCGCGCAAAAGTTGTTTTAATTCGCACTCCACGCTATTCATTGGTAAAGATACGATCGAAAGTAATACCCACCTTTAATGCGTTCAGGCCGGAAGGGGTTTAACAATTTCGGCTTGCTTCCGGTGCGTGCTCGGGCGAATTAATCGCGGCGTCGCGCGAGCGGCCGTCGCCGCGACTCGTCATCTCGACCCTCCAACCACCACCATCAACGTCCACGTCCAGAGTCGCATTAATCACGTCGAAGGCAAGCAAGAGTGGTGGCGCGGGGACAAGGGGAATCTAGAAACGAAAGGGAGAACCCCTTAAAATAATCTGGCCTGAAATGAAATCAACCAAGGCAATTTCCAACCCCCCACGTATCCGACGGCGATGTTAACAGCAGCAGTTTTATCCGCCCGGCCGGTGGGCCCATCCTCCTCCTCCTCTTTCTTCTTCCCCTCCTCCTTCCCACCCCCTTTATTCTCCCCCGATTCTGTCGCAGTGCAACCGACAAATGACGACGCGACGGCAACCCCCTTGCGGCGGCTCACGGAATTAAAGATCACGAGATAAGGGTGTCATCCTTCGCTATGCATTATGTGTTCGGCAAAAAGTTCGCCTCCGGGCCATCCGTTCCATCGCCTTTACCTCTCCCCTCTCTCGCTCCATTCTGTCTCGTCGTTGCTCTTTTCGCTGCCTGCCTTCTTCTAACACGCGCTTGTTTCGCGGGAGTAGCAAACGCGAGAAAAAGAAAGAGAGAAAAAGAGGGAGGATGCAGAGAGGGAGGCTCCAATTAATCTACTTCGTCCATTTTTTACCGGTTCAAGGCATCTCGACTGGCGTTTCCTCTCGTATCGACATTCCTGTACCAGGAACGTTTCGAGGACGATGTAGGTATAATGAAGAGGAATTGCAAGTTTGTGTACAGGTTTTCTCAGAAACGATTGCAGCTGAGAAACCACAAAGGTATATCGGTTATGACTCGCGGGACTCTTTTATTATATCTTTTTTCTTAATGGATAAATATTTTCATCAACTCAAAATTATAAACTCGACTAAAAATAAAAAAAACTATGAGTAAATATAAGGTCTTACGAGCCGTTCGCAGAGTGTTGTGCGGAAATGTACGTATATATACATATATGTATAACATATATATATATATATATATATATATGTTCACATGTAAATTTACACATAAGTTTTTGAATTGAGATTTCAATTTTTAAAATTCACATAGGATGCTATTTTTGCATCTCATATATGAGAGATCCCGAATACCTCCCTAATTAATTTTAAAATATTGCGAAAAAAACTCCTCAGCCAGGAGTCAAACCTGGAAACTCCGGCTTTTTGAGCCGTTTAGTACTATTAGTTTAGTACTATCACGAGCCTTAGAGTCTTTATTAATTTGTTAAAAAAACTATGCAATTATCACAAATTGTTATAACAGTAAATAAATAAGTTAGAATATAAAATATATAAAACGCACTATTCATCAGGTTATAAAAATACACGATGGTTGCGATTTTGCTTGGTGAATTATAACAAGAAGATGAATTCCTTTACTCAAACTCATTACAAGTTGTTAATTTTGTTCGAAATGAAATTTCTGGATCTCGCGAGACAAACAAAAGAAGTGGAATCGCTCGATGTCATCGGCGAAAATCGAATGCAAGAACCGTGTCCCGAAACATCCTGAAACAATCACACGGTCTAGTCGTTAGTACGCCGTATACACACACACACACATACACAGAGAGAGAGAAAGAGAGAGAGAGAGAGAGAGAGAGAGAGAGAGAGAGAGCCTTACGGCCTTTCTGCGGCGCGGGAGCGTCGCCGTAGGGCCGCGCGTTATGTATAGGGTGTACCGAAGGAAATAACCGTCATCTGTATTCGCGATAACATCGTAATTGAATGCGGTTGACGGGGATTTGCGGTATACGACGGCCGACCACCAACAAACGGCACCCTTCCACCCTTACTCTCTTCTGCACTTCTTTCTCCCACATTACACCCTTTTCTTTTCACTACACCGTATTGATGTTCCTTTCCTCTTTTTTCTCCTTTGATAGTTCTCTCTCTTGATAGTTCTTTTTCTCTTCGTTCTTTCTTCAGAGATGAATTCAGAAGATGACGTAGATAGACGTCATGAAAAATTGATCCTGTATGATTAAAAGAGTTAAATATCCAAAAAATATACAATATAATATATATAATATTTATAATAAAAACTGACTTAGTTCACAAATAAAAGACTTCACTTTTAAATAAACTATTATATCTCTTCCTACATAGTTACATGTGTACTAATCTCCTATTGCAATCTCCTCTTCTTTACTTTTTTCCATCTTTCTTTCCTGACCGTTTTCTCCCTCTTTTTCTTTGCGTCCTCTCGCTTCACTCACTTTTTATCCGCATCAGGGAATGGAACATTAATCATACATATATCAAGACGCGAAAAATCTACTTCTTCAATATTTAGGATGCGTCGTGATATTGTCACGTGTATGCATATGCGTAGCAGAAATGCGTAGGCACGTAAATCGGGTACAGAGGGGGAGGGGGAGAGGTAGCGAAGAGCGATACGAAAATAATGCAGAGGGGAGAAAGCGAATTTTATGAAGAAAATTTCGGAAAGAAGAGATTCTGCCGAGATTCGCTGTTCTCGCTTCGACGAGCGTATTCTCTGAGCAATGCGAAGGCACGAGGTGAGTGTTTTAATTCTTTCGAAATTTAACGGTGCAACGGTCGGCGATTGCGACTCCAAACAGATACGTGGAAAAAACGATTGTGGGACACAAGCGCGTGTATTTGAATGCATTTTTTGCTTTCTCTCAAATGTATCTTCATCACACACATTCCGATTTTGTCTATCGATTTTCAGTTCCGTTAATTCCGTTAATTCCGCCGAGACCGAAAAAAAGGTCGAACCGCGGGCATTGCCGCTATAATCAAACGGAGAAGAGCTTGTTTTGCGATTTGGAAATCCTTGCATACGGAATGCGCTGATGGGAAATACTTGTTACGTCGTGGCTACTGTCACGGTCGCTGATTGGCGCATGACCGTTGGATTCGCGTTTTATTAATGGCCGTCCGTCGTCGTCGTCGTCGTCGTCGTCCTCCTCTTCCTCCTCCTCCTCTCTCGCGCTTCTCCCTTCATCCACCGCATCGATATCCTCCGTATCTGGATTAACCGCGCGCGTTTCTCTCCCTCTTTTTAGTATATCGTTATCTTTTTTCTCTCATAAATATTAAATTGACTTACGCTGCCGAATTATTTACGAAGTTTCTCGCGCCCTAATTTCATTTACGTTCGCCTCGTGATGTAGATCGCGGACAAGATTTTATTTCGGGAGTACATCGCGCGCGGTGATCGATCGCCACGCGACACCGATAACTTTGAACGCGATTATTCGATTCGCTTGTTTCGAACGTTTGCGATACTCGCTCTGGCGAAAATAACGCAAGAAAATCTATAGTACACAACCATTTCGAACGATCGATTGCCGAACAGGATATGTTAAGTTTTTCAAATATCGGCGTCCATTTTATTATCAATATATCAGCTTATTATTGAGATTTTGACTAATGCGAACATTTGATAATTAGCCTAAATTATATTGCGCGGAACTATCGCACAAGATGAAAATTGATAATACATCAAAGGGTTAATAAACGTGTTTATTATATATGTTTATGTCGATCA
The DNA here is from genome assembly GCA_014825475.1 of Pseudomyrmex flavicornis. Lineage (NCBI taxonomy): Eukaryota > Metazoa > Arthropoda > Insecta > Hymenoptera > Formicidae > Pseudomyrmex > Pseudomyrmex flavicornis. The sequence goes on along the minus strand of QVNW01000679.1, from coordinate 84,917 downwards.
TGGTTGAGTCGCGCTATAGTTAATCCATCGGTTCGTCCGGCGCACATGTCGGCATGTATATATATATATATATATGCGAACTTAGAACACAACGGGATATACGATGTAGAATAATGTGGAAATAATTGCTGCGTCCGCGCGCGCGAGAGAGAGACTGATTGAACGGTGTACATATTAAATCGTTGCATACTATTTCCTGATAATCAATGCAGCAACGATGCGTTTCTATGGCCGATATAATAGCATCGTTATACCGCGGTTACATAAATCAGTGATGAAGTCCGAGCTACAAGCTCGCTGCTTGTAATATTCCGTTTGCCGGATTTCCGCGAGCGCGCGCGTTTGTAGAAAATTATAATTACACGAGCGCCGATCGTAAGCCTATATAAATGCATATATTGCAATTGTCAAACATTTTCGTCATATTACATTAGTGCGATGACACATAGTCTGTATGTCTCTCTCTCTCTCTCTCTCTCTCTGTGTGTGTGTGTGTGTGTGTGTGTGTGTGTGTGTGTGTGTCTGTGTGTCTGTGTGTGTCTGTATGACCTTTGTATGTGTATATAATAAAATTACTTTAGAAATAGATCCCCCATTTGAGTGAGAATTAAATTGAAAATTTCTAACTTAATGAAAAATTCAGCACAAACATTTCCGTCGTATATAAATAAGCGTAAAGTAAATTCTTCAAGTATAACAAATACAGATAAATGTAATATTAAAAATTAAGTAAATAATTGACGAGATAAAATATAATTTATAATTAAAACGATTCTCTTCGATTCTATTTAATCCTCTTTTGCACACGCGAATATATATCAATTTATATCAATTCTCTACATATCGACTCTCGCGTATTTAGATTTTATTTTATCAAGTGTTCATTTTTAATAGACGCGTATATTAAGAGCAAACCTAAAATATGTTTGATTGAAGTTGAAGTGTTTTTTTATAAAATGCAAAAAACGATGTCCGGTTTTTCAATTATCCGGATGTGATAAACGCGCACAGAAATAAACAGAAGACGACGGAGTTCATATAGGTGAGAAAATTAATTTTATCGTTCGTTTACACCTCGGAATAAGATAATATCGTGTCGATCGAATATAAGCAGGGACGTTAGAGACCAACTTCCCAAAGTTCCGAAGTCTCTCTTGTTTATCGTATTACCAAATACTATTCGCGAAGTAGAAGCTTTAGCGGCAGAGCGAGAATAACCGTTCTGTGGCTGCTGCGGAGGATCTCTCGCGTGCGAGAGGATGTGTGAGTCTCGCTGAGACAAACTAAGAATATTACCTTTGGGAATACGAGACTAACGATCTAGCGATGCGTATTAATAGTCTCGACGGTGCTAACTGTCTCGCCACTTAAGCACCGAAGTCTGGCATTCGAATATTTATGCAGCTTCGTAATGGCCTCTCGACGAAAGTTCTCCGAGAACGATCTCCGAAGATCGAGCTGACATTATACATTCTGTGACGTATAAATACGTACTTTTTTTGGCTCTCAAACTAATGTGAAAACTTTTTGCTTTCGATTCTTTGTTAGCTGTTTATGACGAAGAAAAATAAGATCCATTTACCAAAGTGTTTTTCTTGGTTTTTTCTTCTTCTTATACAAATACCAGGTTTGAATATTCTCCTCGCAAACGTGTTTAATAATATGAAAATAATACAAGGGGTATTATGTTTTTACAATCGCGACGCAAAAATCATTTTCCCACTTTCTGACACGGATTTTTATTGCCTATAAGTAAGCGATAGTTTGCGTTCTTTCTTCGTTTTTCCCTCGCGCGCTCATCCACATCCGTCTATCCGTTGCTGTTTCTCCTATCGCAATCCCGAGACCGGGGGAGACCGTTCACGGATTTTACGAGGGACTAGAGTGGAGTATCGGTGGGCAATTATCCGCGAAACAAACAGGTCCGCGAGGGAAAGTCTAACGACTGCCGGGCTCTTCCTGGCGATTACCTCAAAGCAAACCACCTAACAAGACATTGTTCCGAATAGCTTAGCCATTCCCTCTTCGCAGTCTCCGACGCGGCGGTGGCTCTTTTCCACCCTCTCACTCACTACCGCGGAATCCTCGCCAGCTCCCTTCCTCCGCGCGCGGTGGAAAAGCCACCGCGCGTCTATACCCGGGATAACCGAACCCAGCAGCAGTTAACAACCCCGGTCTAGCGACGGTCGTTAGCAACCGACGACGTTGCTCCTTCCGACCGATGAATCTTTACTTGCAACAATGTTCCGAACTTAAATGCATGCGGTATAATGCATTTTGTCGACAATGATGAAGTCGTAACCATGGCGAATTTCGGATTATCGTGTCTGCGCGCAATTTTTATCAAGATCTGCAATGTACAATTATACAATTGCGATTTATTTAAGTTGTCCTTAATCGAAGCATCTTTCCGATATAGGTACAATAAAATAAAATTACGAAATGTATGTTTCTCAGGTTTAATTTTTTAAGGGTATCCTAAAGTGGGTCTGTTTTATCGATAAAACTGAATTTTTTGCACACACTAATCTTTTTGTTGGCTGTGTGAATTGATAAATCCTTTTCTACAATTAAAGTACATACAATAAGGGATCCAAATTTATATAAAAAAATTTAAAAAAAGGATTTTAAACTTCAATTTTTTTCAAAAGATTAGTGTGCGCAAAAAAATTCAGTTTTATCGATAAAACAGATCCACTTCAGGATCCCTTTAATTCTTATATATGAAGAAGAACTTGATAAGTCTATTTTTTTCAATCTTCTGTTTTTGATGTTATTTAATAGTTAAAATGTTGGAGTGTTTTAATTGTTCAAAGCGAGAAGAGGAAATTATTGATAGATTTCGAGATATAAGCATTTTTATAAAACATGTAACAGAGAAATACATAGATGTGTACGTTTTGAACTTTAAAATTGCTCTCCTCTGAAATTCTGAAAATTGTGACTTATCAAGTTCTTCTTCTATGGTCTTTATATGTATATTGCGATTTTGTAAGACTTACAAAAAAATTGTAAGTCTTACAATTTTTTTGTACAAATAATGTGCGAAACAAAAAACTACGTATAAAATTTAATTTGTCGGAATTATTAGTATTGTATCTTACACTTTTTCAAACAAAAAACAAAAAATATGAGTCTCTATTGAAAAATAAGAATAATAATACTCGGCATGCTCTGGCGAGACATTAATACTGTTTACGAAAGTCCTCTTATATTGGGCTTGATAGAACGGATGCGCCGGAAAACGGAGATTTCCTACAAGAGGAGTGCTCCTCGCTTCTTGCCTACTCCTTTAAGAAGTCCCGCCGCTATATACTCAAGCACGCATATATATGCGCGTTAGCGCCATTATCGCCATCCGCGATAAGGTCCCTCGGGTGATAATATATTCCGGCAGGCATCTCGGGAAAAAAAATACAGATTAAGGCTCCTAAGCACGGATTTAACGCTTATTTATACTCCGCTAAGTACCGGCATTACCGCGTATTACGATCCAAATGGTCGCTCTCCAACTTTTTCACTGTCACCTTGCTTCGAGATTTTCCTCGCGTTTCCTCGCTCTTTCTCATCGCCACCTCTTCGATCGACGAATTATATCGGTTTGTTTTTTGGTTAGTTTTATTTCTTCACTTTCTTATTGCTACTGTATTACACACACACACACACACACACACACACATACACATATCTGCGCACACATATATTACAATCAAACACATTGTTTACGAAGTGCACGTTGTAATTTTACAAATTAGCAGTAGTTAATTAATTTTATTAATTACTTATATATAATATACAGTAGTCTGTAGAGAGAAATGTAAGAGTTCGTTATCTCGCTACTAAAATATCGTCTCTCTGAAGCGTTCTCCGACCATTGAGCTACGATCGCCTCGCATTCGAACGCACGTTTCGCTGTTTCTTGCAGTTCGTGCCATTAACGGTCTTAGAATACCTCGTTTTCTTTGCCTTCTGCGAGGCGTGCGTATCCCTCTGGTATGCCCAAGGGCTCTTAACTGACGATGGGCGATAAGAGCAAACGGCTTACGAGCCCGTCAGATCCGAAGCACCGTGATTCGGGTCGTGTCTATTCACTCGAGTCTTTTTCGCTTGCGTGGATTTTCCGCTCGCGACTTTCCGCTCCGACCGCTTTGAAACATTTGATTTTGATTACCGCGAAGCGGCGCGGCCGTAACGTCCGTTCTTTACGTCGAACTTGGAACCGGTCTAGTTCAGGTGAAACTGCGTATATAGCACGTGCACGTGGCTCGAGTTTTGCAGTACTTTGTTACTGCGTCGTTAATTTTAACGTTCGCTACGTGCCGCCGCTTTCGCCAAGTTTTTTCGCATCTGTGCGGCAAGAGTTGGAGAAATGTGCTGTTCACATTGTCAGTTCAGAAGAATAGGTGAACTATAGAAAGAAAAAATTGTTACATATGTGATATCTGTTTTATTTTATATAAAAAATTCCACGTAGGTTTCGATAATGCAAACGTTTTTCTTAAGGGAATCCTAAAGTGGGTCTGTTTTATCGATAAAACAAAAATGTTGGATATTTAAGGAGATCTTAAAGTGAGTCTATTTTATCGATAAAACTTTAGGATCCCCTTAAATATCCAACATTTTTGTTTTATCGATAAAACAGACCCACTTTAGGATTTCCTTAAGAAAAACGTTTGCATTATCGAAACCTACGTGGAATTTTTGATTCTTAAAGTGGGTCTGTTTTATCGATAAAACAAACCCACTTTAGAATCCCCTTAAATATCCAACATTTTTGTTCGAAACATCTAAAAAAAAAGTGTATATCACAATCTTCGTTACATCTCGGTGATAAGTGTATCGATTGATTGAAACACGATATCCTGTATTATATTTGATTGCTATCTTGTGATTGTTTCATAGGTATGTATCGGTTGTGCGCGACGAGAGAGGAATCCAAGGATATTTATTGCAACCAATGGGACGAAGTCTGAAATCGAATTGCCCGCACGTAATTATTCGGTCTCCTTAGCGTAATCGCGGTAAGATTATCGCCTATCTTGTGGCTCGATTTGTCGTCGTTAAAGGGAACGCTTTCATGTCACCCCGGGGAGCACCGTTGGGTAAGGGACATTATGGTTGGTAGGTCTCCGGAATTAGTAAGAGGCGAGACGATGGCGACTTGATTTCATCTATCATCGCGTCCCGCAAGCCATTTGCACTTTTCTGATTAACAAAACGTGACCTAATTTTCGTGAACGCACGAAAACAAAAGGATTTTTCTTATTTTTGAGATGTGTATTTCTCGCATTTCGCACGTTACACCTACATGAGAATTGACAGAACTGGTCTTCCAAAGCAGATCGCATCGATTAACTCGGCCCATATAGGCCTCCCGATGGTAGTAAGCCGATCAAGTCGTTACCGGTTGCTGTGTCAGGTCCGCCGAGTGAAGCAAAATGGACTTGAAGGGTTATGGTTAGCCATCCGCGGGGCTTATGGGCCGATCGCCACCGATGGAATCAGCGTTCTGCCACCATCTAGCTCTGCTCATAATCAGTTTTAGATTAATTAAATTTTATGCTCGCTATCGTCGATAAACATTAAATTTAACGGGTCCTACCAGGCTGTTACGACTCGTTATACGACCCTGTACGCGCTATGAGCGTTCACTCGAAACACCAATTGCTCGCCCCGGATGTTTTGGTTACATTTTTTATCACTGTGTCATAGTTGCGCAACACACACACACACACACACCCACAAAAAAAACAAAATCAAGTTTAGTAGAAGTACTCACTTTTCGTGCATTTCAAAACAGACATTACTGCAGTTTTTTCGCGCATGCGTGAAACGCAGTCAATTAAAAATATGTGGTAAGTATAGCAAGCGTTCTATCTCTAATAAAATCAAATTTTAACGATTTTTGAAAAAAAAACGAGATTATGATACAATGCTGAAACTAAATAATAAAACTAACTTTTTAACATTGTAATGAAGATTTTAAGGTATATTAATTTGAGACACATTCTATGTAATTATTAATATATTAATTGTTAAGGGATCCTAAAGTAGGTCTGTTTTGTCGATAAAACTGAGTTTTTTGTGCACACTAATTTTTTTAACTATATAAATTGATTAATTTTTTTCTACAATTAACCTTCTGTAGTCTTCCAGATTTACTCAAAAATTGCGCATCGATGTTTATAAAAAAAATAAGTTTTTTTAAACGCTTATATCTTCAAAACTACTGGAGATTTTTTAAATTTGTTTTTTTATCGACGCAGAATCGTTCAAACAATTTCGATTTAAAAAAAAAGAAATTGAAATATTGATTTTTCGTGAAGATTCGATCTTAAAGTTGCATGGACCTCACGAACCTAGTCTACAGTTCTCGTAGGTTGTTTTTATGTCTACAATCGAAGAGTTAAGGTACATAATAAGGGATCCGAGAAATCCAAACTTATATAACAAAATGAAAAACAAAGTAAAAAATTAAATTTTTTTTCATTTTGTTATATAAATTTAGACTTCCCTAATCCTTATTGTATGTACTTCAATTGTAGAAAAGGTTAAGTAGAAATATTATCATTTAAATGTAGTGTGACGTGACACTTTTCGTGTCCGTCACAAATATGCATTTCCGGCCGGCCCAGGAGGCGGTGAGCTCGCGTTTCTCCTTATTTGCGGGAGAGCAGCTCGTTAGGTTGCGTAGCGCAAGCAAATGCGCTTACTTTTAGAGTTTTGCGACATTTTTGCGTATTGTTGTATACCGCTTGGCGGCTATTTTGTGAGTTATTTTCAGCGCGAAGGGAACAACACACTTTACGTAGGCGACGAGTAGAGTAGAGCGAGGAAGAGAGAAGATCGAGATAGTGAGAAGCCCAGAGACGTGAGATGTCAAAGGCGCAGGATGTTCGGCAGTAATTTCGACGTCGGACTCCGAAGAGCGGAAGAAGCATGCACTCCGATCTTCTAAAATCTGAATCGAAGCTTCCAACAGAGTGATAGGCTCGATGATGCTGAGAGATGGGCCTCAGCCAGTTCGTCTCATTGAATGGTAACAGCGGAGCGGGCCTGATATGGCCAGGAAAGGGTCCTAGTCATTATTATGCCGAAAGACACGTGGCCGCTGTCAGTCGCAACGCCACGAAAGAAAGAATACGATTGGCCTAACTACCTAGCGCGAAGAACAGCGCTCAGCTAGGAAGAGCAATTGCCGAACGATATGAATTCATTGTTGTGCGTACCGTCAATCACGCGAGTTCATCGTCTCTCAAGTATGTCGTGATGCCGGTGTGTAAGAACGAGTGCCGGACAACATCCGAGAAGGATGTTGCTAAGACGATCTCGAAAAGGAGAGCAGAATGATTGCCGATTTGTGGAGAGCCGCCGGCGAACGTAAGTGTGGTTGTTTCTCTTCCGCACATTTCGCGACTTATATTGTTCGTGAATCGAATCTCGACGGGCTACCCCGCGAGTTCGATATCGCGCGATATGTTGCCGAAAATTTAGTGTATTGCATTTCGCGTTGGTCAATGATAATAATAATTATCGACTTTTATTTGCCGCTGCTCTCGGTCCGATCAGTTGCGGTCGCAACAATCAGGGCTTTTGTCGTGGCTCGTTATCTTGTAGCGTTTCGTGTTTATCTGTTTTTTTTTGTTATATGTTGGTGCCGTACCGAATTCATTGGTCTAGCGCGCTCGCGATTGATGACTTCGACTAAAGTCTCGATGAATTACTCTCTTTTGCCGTAAAAATAGTAACTGACTGTCCGCGTTCGTGCGTCTAACGAGAATCTTTCTCGGGAAGATACCCGCTAGGGTGTTAGAAATATCGAAAGATTGTAGTTCGGATGAAGTAACTTTGTCACGCGTTTGTGCCGAGTAACTATTGTCCGCCGACTCGATAGTCGCGGCGAGTGCGAATCCAAACAATTCTTTTGCCGTTCCGCTTAGCTGTCCGTGATGCATACACACCCGGACAACCTTTCCACCGCGCAACTATTGTCCGCGCGGCCGGACAACTCCATTACCGCGGCTGCGGAACTATTGTCCAGCTACCGTTTATCTTACGCATTTGCTAGCGCATTCCAGCGTGCCGGTACCTTCTCGCCGTCATCTTTGCGTTATCTTGAGCCGAATTGACGCATCGCCGCGAGAAACAGAGAGTATTCTAATATAATTTTGTAATTGCTGTCGCTACACAGAGCGCCCCCATATTTGAAACGCCTTATACTAGACTTTCGGCTCGTAGCGAATCGTGCCGTCGTAATTCGCGCATTATCTAATAGATCACAATAAACTGTCACTGCTTTATTTTACATTATATCAATTTGTGTGTGTATCATTTACTGAACAAGCTTCTCTGCCTGACATAATACCGCCTCCTGAGCCCACGCCTCTCTTATTATAATTAATGAACTGAGCTGCCAAGTATAATTGCCGTCACGTCCAAAATAAATTTTGTGGTTGCCGAAGTTATCGTTGAAGTAGAGTTTTCTGAGACGGCATGATTATTCGCGCCTGGCGCCCAACTATCGAATTTGGTGATTAATTAATTAAGTTAATTTGGAAAAGACGTGCCGAAGGTGTGCGGCACCTTCGCAACAAGATCCTAAAGCTCGTCACAGTAGAAAAGGATTTATCATACAGTCAAAAAAAAAAAAAGAGTAGTGAGTGAAAAAATTCAGTTTTATCGATAAAACAGATCCACTTTGGGATCTTCTTAAAAGACAAAAGTCGAGAATATTGTTTACAAATTATTAACGACGACAATCGTATCGTGTGTCTCACTTTTCCGAATCACATCCATGGCACGGAAGGCCACGCGCGCGAGTTTTGGGCAAACTGTTATCCCGCAGCCGTGAACGCGAATCGTTCTTGCCGACCAGAAAACGGCGAACGCAGGCCGGGGGTGAATCTGGCGAAGGCGGTAATTAAATTAATTAGCTATCTCGAGGATGCAAGGATGTACCGTGCCGACCGAGAAAGCGGCCGCTCTGTCTCTCGCTCGCTCGTTTTCTCTTTAACGGTCTTAATTATCAGCGACCCTTCTCCCGACGCTACCTCTTTCCGTTCCGTTCTCAGCTCGCGCGATCCGCCTCTCTCTCGCTCGTTCTCTTCCCCGCGCGCTCCCGTCTCCGACTTTCTGCCGGCTATTTATTAGGTTTTTACTTATGGCACTGGTCGCACTGCAGTCGTCCGATTCTGAACCAGCGCGCGATCGAATCTCGCCATTATCGCCGGCCTCTTCGACTGGACGAAACTTTTGCCGGCCGGCTGAACTGCGAGCGAGACGGAACAAACCGGGTTTTCGTGGAAGAAGCAAACTCTCTCTTTCTCTCTCTCAGAGTAATTAGAAGCGAAATTATATTCTGCCGCGTCCTGTTTCAGTTTATAAACAAGGACTCTTAAATGAAGTTTTCCGGGAGCTGGTCGCTTTAATGCCCAGTCTCCAATGTCTCTCCCGGCTGGGAGTTCGCTTGCACAAGTTCGGATTTTTAACCTTGTTTTTTATTATCAATATACACTAGAATTTTTAAACCCCAAAAGTAAACTTTTATCTAAATTATGTATATATAATATCATTTTTTAAATATATAAATTTTTTAAGTTGGATTGTTTTACTTAGTTTATTTTCATAGCTATCATCCGTTCCTCGTCGATCTAATTACTAACCGAATTACTAACAGTGGCGCTTAATCGAGCTAATGGTTCTTCCGCAATGCCAGAAGATCGCGCACTCCTGTTTCCCGCTCTATTAATTCCGGCTTTGAGCTAACTCAGCTTTATCCCCATCCGTCTATTTTAGAGAACGCAATTGCGATTAATAGCGCGGGACAATTTTGATTTATATATACGCGCACATGTATTCACATTCTGCAAAAAAGTCAAATTAAATTTGTGGTTTTTTAAATAAAATACATATGTTTTACATATATATTTGCTATTTTATATATATATAATATACATGGTTTTTAATAAAAACATAAAATAGACATTGCCTTCTTACAGACATTGCTTGCTCGCTAATTTGTTTTTCGAAATCACTTTAAGATAAAATGTCGTAAAAGAGTTCGGACAGTTTTTGTTTTTCTGTGCTCATTAAAGCATTATATTACGTATTCGCACACAATGTTGAGAAGAAACCGCCTAACGACGCACATTCATAACCGATCTCTCGGCTCTTATCGGGTACGTACATGTCTACGACACTCCCAGGGGCACCCTATTCCGATATGGCGCGCTACCTTCGCCGCACGACTGCGAAATTAGCGCGAAGCTCCTGCACTCGGGAGCTTTCCTCTGAGAGCTCCAACTTCCTAAGCTCAAGACCCAAGTTTGGTCCCCCTCTGTCGATTCTCCCTCTCTCTCTTTCTCCCTCTCTCTCTTTCTCTCCTTCTCGTAGCTCTTCTTGCTCCCCACGCAAGCGACGGAGGGATAGGAACACGCGTTTTAGTTTTTAATGATTATTGCGCTCAGGCACGGCGCTCAGGTAGGCAGACATTACCCGCGCTTTCCCTCGCGCGCATTTGCATATCTTTCCACCCGTTAGGAATTGCCTCTGCCGGTTGCTTTCGTCCGCCCTGAGCGGGCTGCGTCTACCGGCGCTTTCGCTTCAACTTTTAAGCCCCTTTCCTCCCCTCTTTCTCTTTTCTCTTTTACTCGTCTCTTATTCACTGGGTGCTCCGCAAAATCGCGCGCTTGCCGTTGAATGCGATCTTGTTTTGACGAATTTTCGAAAATTAAGCTCTTTTCGATATTTCGAAAAATCGTCTCTCCATCGAGCGCGTTTTAATTTTTGACGTTCTTTTAATTCGACATTTCTTTATATATATAACGAGTCATAAATTAGTCAATAATCAAATTGGAAGTGCAGTTTCATCAGACACAATTCGTGGAACACCTCGTATAATCTTTATCTCTGTCTCTTTTACGCACGTACTTCTTGTCTTATGGGCATCTCCGAAACATAGACGTTTCTTTCGGAACGCCACGGATGTTGCGACGTCTCTCGCTCGCGCTTTACGAACAGCAAATTCCGCGTTCGCAATTCTTCTCCCGCTCGGGGAGGAAAGAAGGGGTCTTCGACCGCCCCCTTTGCCGCTACTTCCCCATTCCGCTTTCTTCCTTTAATGGCACTTGGTTTTCGAGTGCATTAATTAACGTTTTGTGTCAGGCACCCCTTAATTAGACTGCTTTTGAAAAAATCAGTCAGTGAGTCAGTGCGTTCCCGATGAGAGAAGAACGCCACTCCCTCAACGCCAGGGGTTGATGCTGCACAATTTCGTGTTCATTATCCGAGCGGGAGCTCGAATGCTAATTTTGCATTAATAAGTTATGCGACTGTCGGATCAGGAATTCTTTTGCGAGAGAATGAAGTCTCTTTTTTCTTCTCAGAGTGTTACTATGTAAATGATACTATTATTGATGGTGTCTATTATTGATGAGGTTTTGGTGTAATATTAATTAAAAGACCATACACAAGTATTATTTAACATCAATAAAATTTATTGAAAAGTGTTTAAATTTTCGAAGAACGAGATATATAGTAAAAATACTTTGACAATGAGCAAAATATCACCTTTTCTTTTTGTTCCACTTTTTTCTTTTTGTTTGTAAGATAATTGAGAGTTATATAATTAAATCACACTGTTATTACATATAATATTTCCGGAAATATAAGATTTTTAATTTTACAAGCTTTATTATTTTGCACATCTCTGCTGTCAAACGACAATCATCAGCATGATATTTTACTTCTCACCTTTGCCGCCAAAATCTCATCGCATTATTCGCGCGAGCACTTTCTTCTCTCGTTTACGCGCCATTAAATGCTATTTCTCCGCGGCGCGATCTTCATCAGTTTGCAAATATCGCGCGAGCGAACCCGGAAGGTTCATAACCTTCCCAGTATCGAGTCCCGCGCGAAGTCGGTGGTTTACACGTTATTTAGCAGACACTCCCCGGTGTAAATCGGCGTCGGCGAAACTATTGACTTTGTTGTCGCATTGCACGCGCACGAGTTTTGCCTTCTATTTCCGCTCTGTTTTCCCGACGCTTATTTCCCACCTCTTTCTCTCTATCACATCGTTCGTCGGTAAAAGAAAACGACTTCTTATAAAATTATACCAACAAATAACACGCTGTTAGCCGTGTCGATGCGCGAGACCATGGAAGGTTCGAATGCGCGGCGACAATAGTTCGCCATTGCCGGGCAAATACTCCCTGTGTGAAGATCATATCTGTATTTCATTAACATTATTCTCGGTACGCGCCGCTCCATTCGTGCAATGTCCCTTGATTCGCCGCAATATCTATGAAGACGCAGCAAGTTAGGATGGCCGAAATAAACGCAACCAACACGTGCAGTTAAATTAGAAGGAAAGAGAGAGAGAGAGAGAGAGAGAGAGAGAGAGACACCTATAAAAAGAAGAAAACGCCTAAGGGTAGAAAAGAGTTGTCGAAATCGTACTGTTTAAGAATTTGATATATTTATATTTTTTATGCGAAACTGTATTTGTACACAAGTTATTGTCTGGAAATTGTAGTTTGCAATTTCAGGCATGTAATATTTTATTTTTTTCTAAGGACAAATAACTTTGTTATAACACAGTGTACAAGTTTGTTTAAATCGTATCTTATTTAATTATGTTCTTTTGGATTCTTTAGCTGTCTAGAATATATTTATATTATAAATTTTATTAGCATTTTTTATGTACATTATTACTTTATTTTTACGCTTTAATCTTTACTTTTGACAATTATTAACAAAGTCTAGCGTTCCGATAATTACTCATAGTATTAAAAATCTATAGTACATACATATATAACTGTTACTTTTTATTCTAGCTAAAGAGAAACGGACAAAAATGTGTATTTATACATAAGTGTGTATGAATCGTATGATTTAAAGAAACCGCGAGATAGAAAACGTTTTCAAAATCTCTATAATTTTTATAAAAATAATAAATTAAGTTTTATAATTATTGTAAAATGCTAAATATATACAATGTAAAAAATTCATTGTATAAACACTGTAATAACTTACTTTTACAAAAATATAAGCACATAAAATAGAATAGAAATACAGTGTTGTAAATTATTATATTCATATATTATATAAATATTTGTCTCTTTCTCTCTCTAATTTGTTAAATTTTATCTAAATTTCTAATTTTTCATTTACTTTATGTACAGATCATTACATATTGCTTATATTCAATAATTGCGAAGAAATTTAAAGAAGTTTAACGATTTAGATGACCAAGACTCTACGCAATTTTACGCTATATTTATCCGAGTTTCCAAATAAAGTAAACAAGTATTAATGAAGTCAAGTATTACTAATAAGAGTCGAAAACAATTGAAATAAAACTGGTCGAAACAATAACTCATAAAAAAAAGACGAAGAGTCGCAGCGACAATAAAAATTCACATGTACGCGCGATAAAATGGCGCAAAAAGTGGAATAGGTGACTACTCTTTCTTCTCTCTCTCTTGTAGCACTGCAGGATATAGGTAACGTAACGGTTCGAGAATTGAATAGCGACAAACTCTCGCACGGATATTATTCGGCAGTAAAATTTTATTTCGGCGGCATTTTTTTTTTTTTATTTATCGGCAGCCACGGGCAAAGCCCCGACTTGCCCGGAGCCGAACATACCGCGCGTCGTTATTTGATAACGACAAATTATTGTTACGAGAAAAAATGAACCCCTTAACCAGTCACACAATCCTAGGTGCTTTCCAAAACCAGCTCGAGTGCGTCGAGCACGTTGATCACGTAGCGTACGCGCGAAGGGGAGTCGCGTATATTTCACAAATTAGCAAATATCAAAAATAATAACATGCGTAAAAACAATAAATAGTTTAAAATAAATGCGAAGGACTTTATTAACGAACGAGAAAAGGGGTTACTTTATAACTATTAAAATTCTATTATTTTGCTTAAATAAAATATAAACTTGAAAAATAAATATATATATATATGTTGAAGAAAATATATAACACATATATGTAATTACATACGTAGTAATATAATTAAATAAATAACGTTGATACATTTCTCTTCCTCTCTGACTATTTCCTCAGTTTTGCAAATTATTTAGTTAATAAATTATTTATTTATTGAAGAGAACTAAAAGAACAGTAAGAAAAAGAGAGAAAAGGATAGAGAGAGTTTAGTAACAAAAGAGAGAGAGAGAGAGAGAGAGAGAGAGAGAGACAAGAGCTAGTTGCGCAATAGAGCGATGAGGTAGAGTGGTATTGGCTTCCGAGCCTGATCCACGGCGGACTGTCGAGTTGCATGTCCGAACGCTAATCTCTCGATATATTAGCGGATTTATATTTTCAGTATCGACAGTCCTGCCTGACCCCTCGAGATATTTACGTAGAAACGTTGCGACGGACGTTTTGTTTGTCCCACCTTTCGCTCCGTTATAATTCCATGTATCGGATTTTTCCATTTTTATATCACGTTGGTTAACAAAAAATTAATAAAGATTCGCAAATATTACCGCGTTAGTGTTGTAAAAAAAAGTCTACGTGATACTCATTTGATTATTTTTAACGTTTTAATTTCGAAATTTTTTGTTTTTTACTTATATTTACCGTTTTTAATTGTTATTTAATTTTTCTTCACTAATTACCGCATCCAATTCGGATTAGTAACGTGAGCGTTACATTAGCAGTGCTCGGAGTCGAGCTTTCATAATCAGTATCCATCGCTTTGTTGTGCTTTATTTGATTACATTTACGTTATCAGTTCGAACATTATATCATATTTTATCAGCTGCAAATATATCGATAATCGCTACGCTCAGACTAAAATTATCGCATGTTCAACGTGAACACGCGATTTCAAAGGCCTACCCGTGCGCCAATTCGCGTGACGGACGCGTCGGACGCTACTTTCCGCATTAAGTCATTTTACGTTCGGTTACGGTATGAAGTATGATACAAGAGCGGGATGGAAGAGCGAGCGGGTAGAGCGAGCGACGTGTAGTGGTTAACGTGTTCGATGAATGAGGGAAGAGGATAAAACGAGTGGGGGCAGGTCTCGCGTAGATACGCGGATATATCCTGGCTGCCGATGGTGCTTGTTGCACCTGATCCTGGTCGGTGAAATTGATGATATAATCCTCCATAACTCAGGATTACTGAGGAGGCTGGAACGCTCGGCCTCTCACGCGCGCGCGGAGAAAGCGGGAGAGAAGGAGCCGCCGTTGTACTCGGTCTGCCATGTCCAACGTTGACTTGCACTACTGCGCGGAGAAAATTAACTCTTTGCAGTTCGAAAACCCGTTGAATTAACTAACGTCAAGCGCTATTTTCTTATCTTTTGATGTTATCGATTTTTTCTTTTCATATTCAAGTTTTATTTGGAGAACGTAGTGAAAAAATCAACAATTAATTTGTTATGTAAGCAGCGCGTTTGAACATTTAACAGCTCCTCTTGCGGAGCTGGGTCAGTTTTTTGACCCATATTATTTTATATCAAAATTGAGACAAACATTGCTATTTGTCTCTCACATTGATGGAATGAATAATAAATAAAAATAATAACAAATTTATTTTTGTACACAAATTTGATTTTGTTCGTAGAAATTAGATGAAAAATGATTACAAAATGTAGTTGGGATGTTTAACGGTATTAACAGTCTATTAAAAAAATTTATTTTTTTGAATAAACATAACAAATTTTCCATCAGGAATGATTCGCGTGGTTCCTTGTGTCTGACTGTCGAGGGATCTTGTGCCACCCGACTTCAGTTAAGAAAGAATTCGCAAACCCGTTTCAACGTGTGGTTAATTTTGGATGGTATCACAATTATCCGTTAGAGAACTATTACTTCCTAAACAGATTAGATAGGTATAT
The DNA here is from genome assembly GCA_014825475.1 of Pseudomyrmex flavicornis. Lineage (NCBI taxonomy): Eukaryota > Metazoa > Arthropoda > Insecta > Hymenoptera > Formicidae > Pseudomyrmex > Pseudomyrmex flavicornis. The sequence continues at coordinate 69,053 of QVNW01000679.1, read as the reverse complement.
TACATTGTTATGTTTTTGTGTACACGAATATAACAAAATTAAGTATTGTAACTATATATGTATATATACACACACGTATAAAAAAGATTGATTGGTTTTATAACGTTTTTTTTTGTATTTCCCCTGAGGCTATGGACTTCCGTTACTAATGGCTATTTCACCGACCTTTCCGAAATTCTCGTTAACGAATGCGAAATTGACGATCCGCCAATTTTTAATGGTTCGTTAAAAGTAGAAGTGATTTAACAAAAAAAAAAAAAAAAAAAAAAAAAATTGCGTTTATGGGTTTCATTCAACTCTGCTGATTCGATCGATCCTCCCTCGAGACAGTTAATGTCCGTTAAAGCTCTGATTAGCGTAATTTAAGCTTTTATTTAGCGCGTTTCAGCAGACAGACATTAATATGTGGACAAAAAATTCAAACGAGAATATCCGCCGAAAATTTTGCAAAGCCGTTTCTTGACGCGAAAGAAAGGTAACTCGCCGCGCAAATAATAATAATACGCGAAGCGATTGACAAGTATCCGAAACGACGCGACAGTAGCATTGCCGTTGTCATCACTGACGAAGTTTCAGTCTTCAAAGGGTACAAGTGTCAAACGTTGTCTCGTGCAACCATTTACGACATCGATGACTTCATTGTTGCTCGGAAATTTATTTTCACCATTTTTTCAGAAATAAGTGGAAATCGAGGGACGCCCATATCTGGCAAATAAGGCGGATGAGGCAACAAATTTGCAGCCAAACTTCTTCTGAAGAATAAAACTTGCCTGTAAAAATAAAACTTGCCAGTAGAAATAATGTCAATGTGACGCTACGTTGTAGCGTGCGCGTCGTTTCGAGTATTTATCAATCGCTCGTTTCACTCTGTGCAATTATCGCATAACTGTGTTTTTTCTTCTCGCGCGGAGAATTTGTTTTATTTTTATTAATGCAAAAAAGAGGTCGAATTCATCCATCGAATGCGCGTACTTGCGTGAAGCGACAGCCAGCATTTCTGCCACCGAAAGACGCATTCGCTCGTACGTCTTTCTGGCAGGTGCGTGACGGTTACTATCCTGAACTTCTCCGGCCATCCGGTTTGTCTCATCGTTAGCCACCAACCCCCGTGAGAGAGAAACGCCGGTTCTCCGTTTACTTTTGCGACTGACGTTTATGGCACGGCCGCGAGTTAAGAACCTTCATTCGGTTTCGCGCATTTCCCACCCTTTCTCCGGGGGAGGAACGAGGTCATCACGACATTTAAACATTTCTATCGTCAGATATCATCGCGATAATAATAGTCGTAATCTCAAACCGCGGCAGATCAAAATAATTTAAGAGCCGAACGGCGGTAAAGAACTCTCGCCGTTTGTTACCGCGGCGCGACGGCAACGTCACGAAAGCACAGCCAGAAAAAAATCCGTTGTTCAAACAAGCAAAAAGTCGAAATTTACAACCTTACATTTCGGATAAAGGGCGGTCGAAGCTGCTTTAAGCAGATTTGCAGACGGGCGCGGAGTAAAATGGAAAACACCGTCTGGTTACTGTAGCTCGTTCCGGAGCTAGCTGTCGCGTATAACGCGAAACGTTAAAAAATTCATAAATACTACTCCTAGGTGCCATTGCGAATTGTCCGCGACGGGAAAGAAAAAAAAAATATACGCACGCGCTCGTCTTGCACAGTCTGGAACGTCGCATAAATCGCATTTTACGAGATGTATCCTGAATAGTGTACCGCCGCCTCGGAAAAACGAGTTTGAAGATCGTAGCACGTTTTTATGGGACTTTTGGAATTATTCAACGGATTGCCGGAGAATTATATACGCGAGATTCCGCGCCGGATCTCGATATGTATTACAACGCCGGTGTAATAATAAGTAATATTGATTAAAATAATGCGACATTAGATATTTATTTTGAAACAATTTATTTTAAAATTTATATTGATCTATACCTCCCACACGTACGTTATCAAATAATTAATATCAAATTATTGTTACATTAATCTCTCGTATTATTTATCGACACACGTATAATATTCCGAGCTGTGCAATTCAAGACTTGTTGTGTTATTATTTTTTGCCACTCGAATTATGCGGTTAATTCGGAAATTGAATGATAAATTTACGATTGCGCGCGCGCGCGCGCGCACACACACACACACACACACACACATTCAACTGCCTCTACAGTACGTGAGATACAACACACGCTAACACAACGTTAGTTAATTTCACTCATTTTTCAACTTACCGAATCGTTTTCACTCAAGTTTTACTGAATCGCGCGAAGTGTTTCTAGCGAAGTTTCTTATTCTTCTTGTGTTAAATACACACTTCACACAAGCTCAATGAGCGGCGGTATGCAGAAATTAGAATGGGAACAACGCTCGTAAGTAGCTCGATCCGAGCTCTCTTTCTCCCCGCGAAATGATACTCGCGACGTATTCCTCTCGGGGGAAAGAGAGAGAGAGAGAGCACTGGCGCAAAATGCAAAATTCTCCCTCGGTTCTTGCCTGCTGTGCTTGATCTTGGCGGAAAGCGGTGACAAAGTTGTCCCGATAATGTTTCTCGGGCTTCCTCCTCACCGCCACCCTGTCACGGGGTGAAGTTCCGGCTCTCTAGTGCCACGCCTGGCACTCTTGCTCGGTATGTTAATTAACGGCATAAGCTTCCCTAGCCACGAGCTTGCGAGAAGGCCCTTTATATAACTAATTAGCACGAGCGGTATTCAGATTATTTACTTCATTTGGCTCGGCTTAACTTCATCCGACGACAGCACATCCGCCGCACCACGTCCCTCCCTCCCTCCTCCCGTCCCGCTTCACTCCTCTCTCATCTTTTCTCTTCTCCCTCTCCACGTTGTGCGTTCTAGCAGTTTACAATATCCTAAACGATCACCGAACACCGTAGCCGCCAGCGACGCGCTCAAATTTTAATTGTCCTCGTTTGCTCGCGTCGTCAAATTTCCAAATGACGCGACGAGTCACCCGATCGCACCGACCGTGCGGTATATATTACGTTTCGCATATCCTTTGATGTATCGCGGATTTTGCGTTAGAATTCATGGAGAAAAGAATAATAGAAGTATATGCAATAACATACAATAAAATATACACATAAAACGTAACTAAAAACACATTTGCCACATTACGTCGCGCCGTTTGAGCGGTCCGTAACTTTATCCGCGAAAATACGTCATTTATTGAGCATGTAATAAATAACCTCTCTCTCTCTCTCTCTCTCTCTCTCTCTCTCTCTCTCTCAGCCAATCAGATTCACTGTCTCGTTTTCTTTCGTCTTGTGTGTAGACATTACACTTTTCCACCGCGTTTATGTTCCCTCTTTTATTCCTCTTTCTCTGCTCAGAACCGCGATTAAGAAACGCGGCGATAAGAAGAGAAAATATTCCGGAATCGGAGAGTGGAATTGGCGAGGAAAGCTCAGAATTAAGCAAGGTAAACCCTCGTTGTTATCGATTATTGCCAATAATATAATTGGTACTTCGAAACACAGAAGAGTGGTGATTAAAAAAGGAAAAAAATTTAAGAGCATGATAAAAGTCACTCTGTTTTCAACTTTGAAACACATTTCTCAAACCGAATAGTCGGTATAAACGTGCAAATGGATTTGCAATTAAAATAAAACAACTGTGTTATATTAACTCTTCGTGGTCAGACCTCAAAAATGAAGACGAGTTAGTCAGACCGTCTGGTGAGACCCACGCGACTTTAAGATCGAATATCTTCGCAAAAAATCAATATTTTTTCTATTTCTTTTTTTTTTGAATCAAAAGTTTGAACAATTCTGCGTCGATAAAAAAAATCAAATTGACAAAATCTAGTAGGGGAGACCTAGGTGGAATGAAACAGGTAAGTTAAAACAATGACGATTTAAAAACCTATAACAGTTGACGATTTGACAACAATGTAGTTTTAATATACGTAAAATATCAGTCGATGATGCGCGGTAAGCGGTTGCATCTCTGTGACGTTCGTGCGGTAAAATCAGCATCAAGTAAGTTTTCGTAATAGTTTTTGGAACGTAGTATCTCTTTTGTTTATATATGTTACCTAGTTTGAATTTGATATTTTTGTGGCCTAATAATTTAAATTTAAAGATGTAAAGTTAGTTTTTTTCATATTTATTATTTTGTAAGAAAATATTTAAAGGTTTTAAAATGTTAACTTATTCATACTTTACTTTGTTATGATATAATTTGCATGGAAATAATTTATTATTGTTATAGAATGCCAAATGAATACGTTCGTAAGACTGATCGAGGTTTAGCTAATGCGTAGAGATATATGAGCTTGCTGCGAAATAGGTTAACTTAAGGCAAAAAAATCTTAGAGATGCCGCGTCGTCATACAATTTGAATTATTCTTCTTTACATCGATTTATCAAAGCTAAGAAAGCCTATCGATCAATTAATACTATATATTATTTTATTTTGATATAACCATTATCTGTTTCAACTCACCTTCCCTGCTGTTTCAACTTACCTCGATGCTAGGTGAGTTGCGGTTGCAACAGTTTTGAAGTACTTCACTTAAAATTTATTTATTAGGAATTAATTACAAGAAATTTATTTCTTAACTAATTAAAAGGTTGAAATGTTTTGTTTTTAAGAATAAATAAAGGTTTATAAAAACTAAAAATTCATAATCCTAACGTTAAATATAAGATAGTTATGATAGAAAATGTAAAAATTGTTTCAGTCCACCTCAGTCTCTCCTAGTTTCAAAAATATAAGCGCTTAAAAAAAAACTAATGTTTTCTGGAAATCGTCGATGCGTAATTTCTGAGTAGATCTGGAAGACCCACGTCTGACTACGAACGGTTAAAATAAATTAGCAATATTAGTACAACATTAATCGCGTTATTGATTTTTGAAAACTTTGTTTTTTATTCGCTTATTATTTTTCTGAAAAACAGTTACGTACTTATTGCTTTCTCAAAACCACTAAGTGTGTTTCTCCTTTTTCGTTTAACGGAGTGATGAAATCTCAAAGATACGCTCGTTTTCCTGGCGCGTCCTGGTGGTGCGCGGCGCGGCGTCGCGTCGTCGTCTCTCGCCTCGCCACACGATGTCGTGTAAGATTTTTAATTAATCGATCGAGACGCGAGAGCGCGTTGTGCCGTCGTCGTTTGCAAGCGCGGCTGCTTCATTAGAGGCTCTTAATTAACTTGCGGCGCTCACGCGACTTCGCACAATAGATCGCGAGCGTGGGCTCGCATGTGCGCGCGCGCGCGCGCGCGTGTGTGTGTGTGTGTCGTGCGCGTACTCACGTGTATACGTCTGTATGCGCGTGCACGCGCGCACTCACATGCGCGTCTCCAAGTTCACGCGCCATTCAATTACATGTTAATAATATACACAACGTGAAGTTACATTGGCTCGCTTCCATGTCGGAAACTCGCCGAATCGAATCCACTTTCACATAAAATCAAGCTCGAGGTAATCTCGAAGCCGAGCTGTCGTGCATGAGCCGATCGATTGGTAATTACATATTCGCACGGTGAATGCTTCTTTATCGAGCGACAATGGAATTGATTCGCGACGGCCGCGTGCAATTAATTAGCGGTGACCGGCCGCGCGCCGAGTGATTAGCACATACGCGGCTGACATCGCGCGCGGCTATAATTGCGCGCTTTGCCGAATCGCAATAGTCAACGTTTGCTTCTAGCGTTTACTCGCACGATGAGATAGTGACATGTTTATATGATCATTTGTTGTTGTTGCGTGACGTAACAACAACAACAAAAATATTGTTGACCAAAATCAGAGCTGCTTGCCGGCAGATTTTCAATAATCGTTGAATAACACACATGTGTGTAACGTTAATGAGACGCGAACTTTCGCGCTTTAAGCGCGTGCAGATTTCTCTTTCGTTCTGAACGATTGTATGGAGGCGTCGCAGGTGACAGGAGACACCGAGACGCGTTGCTTCTGTATGTAGGAAACGGCGATGAAAACGATTCCGAAACTAGTAGAAAGTGGCAACACATGTTCAAACAGGGCCGCCGTGAATGCGCCGGCCATATATATTCAAGGACGACACCCACCGTGTTCCGGCGAGCTGGTTAACCGCACTCGTTAACCAGTTCGTTCCATAGAGCGCTTGCTCCATAATCTAAAATCCCGCACGCATCCCGGATTCATCGTTTCGACGAATGTCGCGTGCATGTTGCGTTTAACCATTTGTCGCGACAAAAATATAAAAAGAAACAATTTAGAAGATATTCGAGAAAAAAACAGTTGTCAGACTCGGATGTGCAATAAAGCTTCTAAAGTCTCAATAAAGAGAGAAGACATACTTAATCATGATGAGACAATCTATTTTGATTTTTTGTTCTTACAAAGATATTGTTTTTTATTGCAGAATCTTTTCATAGTCAATCAAATATAAGTGTCATTTAACTCTTCGTAATCAGACCCACGTCTGAAATTGCGCATCGGCGTTTCTAGAAAAAATTTGTTTTTTTAAACATTTATATCTTCGAAACTACTAAAGATTTTTTCGATTTATTATTATTATTTTTTTTTATTAACACGGAAGTGGTCAAACTTTCGATTAAGAAAAAAAAGAAATTAAAAAAATATTGACAATAAAAAATAAAAAATAAGATCGGTGTCGAGCAAAATGGTTGTAAATATATTTTGAAAAAATTTACATTACAAATGCGAAAACGTTTTCTCCTTTAACTTGAGTCCTGAAAAAATATTGATTTTTCGCGGAGATTTTTCGATCTTAAAGTCACGTGGACCATACAGACCCGGTGTCTAACTAACTCGTCGTCATTTTTGAAGTCTGACCAAGAAGAGTTTAAATTATAATAATTAAGAAGAAAGCTATTTTGCGTTAGTAAATAATTTGCTTTTTATCAGTGCACGCAATTCTAGAAAAGGCTGATTTAAGTTATCATGCTCGCATCTTGTTTTGCATCTTATATACTTCTCAGTTTATAGTCTTGTAAAAGAAGCTTTCTTCTTTACTTAGGCGACTTTTTCGCCCACGCTCCTTCTCTTCTTTGGAAAAAGATTTAGAGAGAGAGAGAGAGAAACGGAGATCGATATTGTCGAATCGGTTTACTGTCGGCTAAGCCCACCGGGAAGACTGGCTCAACAGCTCATAAAAGGGCGCGCGCAGAAAATATATGTCGACATTGAAAAGTTTGTCGAACAAGCCCGGCGACATGTTGCCAGGATAGCGCTATAACTTAACGCTGCCGTCGATATGGGAAAGGACTTACCGGCGGCGGCGGGTGTCCCTTCGCCTTATCCTATGACAACCGCCATCCAGTCCGCTTCCGCTTCCTCTCGCCCCTTTATACGACGCGCCTTCGGTAAGTATGTGCGAGTAGAAACGGCGAAAATATGGCAACGCGATTTACGACCTCGCCTAAACGCGGGAGCTCCCGCACGCGTTCATTTTTGCTTGAGAAAACAATGTAAGTAACACTACCGACTACGTGTGCTATATATCCCGTGTATATATATATATATATATGTGTGTGTGTATCTGCACTTTTTTAGAAATAAATATATCGAACAAGCTGAGTTTTCAGAGAAATATATGCTGGCAAATGAGACTCCTATTACGGCACTAATGCTTCTCCATCACGCGAATCCCCCGTAATGCGTTCTAAACAATTAAAAAAATATTCCAGCTTCCCTGGCGCTTTTTCAACCCGTTTAAACTTCCAGGCGCTCGCGAGCTGCCGGAACAAACGCTGCTGATCCATAGGTTCTTTCCATCTGAAGATGAGCCGCACGCTGAACGCTGAAAACGAATATTCGCGGTGTACGTGTGCAGCCCTGGCAGTAGCTGTAGGCTGGGGTCGGTGCAATTAGGGGTATTAATTAGCGGGTACTTCATACCGCCCCTCTTTTCGCTCCGTACCCCTCTCCACGTCTTTCTCTCCCCGTTCTCATCCCCGAACCGGTCTGCTCTCTCTTTCCCATCCTCTTTACTCCCGACTATCTTTCTCATTCTCTCTCGTAGCGGGCGTTTCTCTCTCTCTCTCTCTCTCTTCTCCTCCCTCTCTGTGCTCGCTCTAAAGTGCACCACCACGCCACCGGCAGGCCAATACGAACAAGAGGCATACATAGCTAATTACACGGTTTTATGTCATCGGGTGCAGGGTTGGTATAGAAACACCCCGAGAAACTTGTGACGTCAGTGGCTGCGCAGGCGAGGAGGAATGAGGGAAATATCGTGCGCGCCGCGGCAGGATCGAAGATTTAGTTATTATCCTTTTTTATACCGCTTTCATCCGCGCGAGCACAAAAGCGCAAGGTAATTAGCTGCGGAAATATCTGCACGCGCGCGGCAGCGAGTTACGTTTACGCATCGATATGCGCGACGGTGCTTCGAGAGACACGTCGCGAGCATGTTACATGAATAGATTTTGTTCTTTTAATTATTGGATTTAGATACGCAATCCTGAAATAAAGAAACAAAAAACTCGAGAAAAATACACCGTACAAGTTTACCAAGTGATTAAGATACAGAATATGTTTTGCGTTGTTCCAATTAACTCTCTTTGGAATTGGATTATTGAAATATCTTATATTTTTATGACAAAAGTCGATCAAACGATTACGTCAGTTTGTTTTAATTGAGCGCACGGAGATTGTTCCGTACAATTGATTGAAAGAAGAATGAATCAACGACAAGTTTGAAGATGTGTTCCATTCGCTTTATTTGCGACAATAGATCCGTTAGAAATACCGCACAGCCGCCTATAACGGCGGTTAGCGTCGTGGAAGGTTGGGTTAGATATTCATGTATTTAAATTTATTTATTGGTAGGATTTTTGCTCTCGAGGGTGACGGTGGGCGGAAAGCTGGACCGAGCTCTCACCCCTTTCGAGTCTCCTCCCGCCGCCTTATTCAGTCGGTTGTTAAACCTTCGATGCTCCACAACCCCTTCTGGGTAATTTTCCCGCTTAAAGAGATCTCGGCCAATTACACGGGCTGTCCGACGGGCGTTGAATTTTAATCGAAAAAGAAGAAAGCAGAGATCCTCCTTGCCAGCTCTTTATGCAGCTCTCTCTCTCTCTCTCTCTCGTTCTTTCCTTTCTTTCCGATCTCATGACGGTAGCGGAGAAACCATAACACACATGCACAAATATAGTACGGCTCTGTGACTTCTGTCGTCTCGACGCACCACAGCTTGTTTCGAAAAGGCACGAAAGAAATTCTTTCTTCCGTTTTGGGATTAAGTGGTTGAAAATTTTCGACGCGTCATTCTGTAATCGATACGATTTATGTGAGGAACTTCATTTGGAAAATGTAGTTGATGAAAATTCTTAAGCAGTTGAACAGATGCAAATTTGCGCGATAAAAAAATGTGACATGTATAATTTAAGAAATAAAATTTATTACATTGTCGTCTGTAACATTATCTTTCGCTGAATAATTTTTTTCTCTCACTTGACATATAATTTAAGAAATAAGATTTATTACATTGTCGTTTGTAACATTATCTTTCGCTGAATAATTTTTTTCTCTCACTTGATATATTCAAGATAAAATTATTTTTCTCGGCAGCGGTAACGCTTGGTTTAAACGATCTAGAATTCGCGATATAGAATTCTGCAATATGCATTAATATGCAATAAAGTTTCGAATGTTGCTGTTTGTCAGATATTTTAAGAGTGATTGTGTGATATTAGTGAGCACGCGATATATATTTAAAGACGCGAGGTTTAGAAGAAACGCTCGCGAGAGAAACATATTCTACTTCATCGTGACACGGGTGCTGCCACGTCGCGGAGGCGCAATAAACTAGCTAGCCTCCCTCTTATCACCCTCTCTCTCTCTCTCTTTCGCAACCCCTCTAATCAATTTCCTAAAGTATCCACATACGATCACGATGTCGTTTCCAAGATTGGACAAATCATCTGATTCTTGAATAAAAATCGATTGAACGACAAATAATCAAATGTATTATATCATAGCTGTGATTATAAAAATAAATGTTTGAAATATACGCTTGTTTAATACATTAGAAGTAGACTAGCGTAAAATGATATTTAATACCATTTGCTCTCTTCTTCCTAAGTCTATGAAAAAAAAAAACAATCTATGTGTGTTAAAGAAATATGTGACTTTTAAGGTACTAATATATTAGCAAAGTTTCTTTCTAAACTTACATGTGCACGTGTGTTCGCATGATTCGAGTGATCACGCCTTTTGTCGCCGGCTCTGTTGCCGAAAAAAGCTAATAAGTATCGAGAAACACGAGTCGAAGTAACTTTTAAGAACTCCGTCGAGAGAGACTTGAAAGGGAAGGGTGGGTGGGTGAAGGAGATTGCTTCTGTGCTTGCTGTGGGCCGCAAGGACGTCGAGGAGTAGGGTTGCCGTACTTTATGAACAGGCTTCACATAAATTGTCGCGGCTCTTTAAGAAATTGGAAAAAGGCGCTCGCGCCTTGCGTGGAACAGCTTGTGCCGTGAACTGGAAAGGGATTGCGCAAAGAATGAGCGAACGTGCGTGCGTATGTTGCGTTCGTGCGTAGGAGTAAGCGGAAAAAAATGGATACTAGGAAGTAACAATTGAAGAGCTTACTTTGCCAAGCCATCACAATGTATATCTTTATAAACTGAACATTGCATCGAGAACTTTTGTAACATCTAATCTTTATTTTTCAAATAAGACGTTTTAGCTTACAAAATGTATTACTTTATATTTTTTAGATATTTTTTAAAATAAAATATAACCTGTATGACAAATATGTAAGTTTTATGTTAATGTAATATTAATCTTAACCCTTCGTATCGGACGTGAGTCTCCCACTCAGAAATTGCTCGTCGCCGTTTCTAGAAAAAATTAATATTTTTTTTTAAACGCTTATATCTTCGAAACTACTAGAAATCTTTTTAATTTGTTTTTTTTTTATCGACGCAGAAGTGTTCAAACTTTTGATTCAAAAAAAGAAATTGAAAAAAAATATTGATTTTTCACGGAGATATTCGATCTTAAATTCGTGTGAGTCTCACAGACTCGGTCTGACAACAAAGGGTTACGTGTATAAATAAAATATATAAACTTTTGATGTGTTTACATCTATATTTTTATATCAACATATACATCTAATCCACAATCTATCTTATATGGCATTCTTACAAAGATATCGAACGTAGAACTTTTTATTAATGTCCCTCATACATATACGCATGTATAGGAATGGGCAAAGGGGGGGAGGGTAGACGAAGGGCCCCTCGTCGGCGTGACAACGAGATGAAGGCAACGGGACAAATGGCAAGGTGGAAGAAGAAGGGCGGTGTACCTGTGGGACACATTTCCCAGCCAGGTAATCTTCGTTCGGAGGCGAGATATTACATTTGAATAAATGTCGCTGCCGATAACCGGTCGCAAATACGATCGCGAAATACCGAAGCGGGCCTGTGCTATGCGCTGGTGGGCCATCCCGTGGGAAATATTTGCTAATATCGATCATATCGTCATTAATGGCTTGTCGTGGTGGTTCTCTCCCAACTCGCGGCACCAATCTGCCCCCTTCCCTGACGCCTATCTGCCGTCTTTGTTCAGCACGGTAAAACACTACGAGTTCGCGATAATTCGCATTAAATCGAATTATTACCGTAGACGCGGGCTGTGTTCTCCTCGTTTTCATTTGTGACAATGCGCTAGCAGCATTTTCTACGTCAATTGTGCCAATCTGTCTGAAACTTAACAGTTTGCTCTATCATGATTGATAGTTTTCCAAAAAAAATCTTCGAAAAAACTCAACGTGAAAAAGAAAAAGAAAAACGTGTTTGAAATTTTGGTGTCGCGTTTAGTCTTGATGGCTAGTAAAGTGCAATGATATCATATATAATAATAATAATAATGTACACCGTTCAGAGTATGAGAGATTGAGAGGGGAGGGGAGCGGGTGAGGTAAATCGGAATTTACCCTATGCGGCCGCGCGCGACCGTATCTCGTTGGACTCACCCCCTGTGGCCATTCGACGCGTCCGCCGGTGTTTACCGCAATTATTAAATGTAAACTCATATTTCGTAATTGCCAAATATTGGCGGTCCGATCGTTCAGCCGCGGCCCGATGCGCCTCGCGCGTGGTAGTTGCAGAAGACTGAAGGGAAGAGGGAGAGAGAAAGAAAGAGAGAGAGAGAGAGAGAGAGAGAGAGAGAGAGCTGAGCGAGAAGAGCACTGTTGCTCGCGCCGTTTCATCTCTTCTCGAATAACAATCCTTCCTCCCTCTCCCTTGCTGTAACCCTTGAAATGAATTAAACCTCGGTGAATCGATAAGTGAACGTTTCGGGGGGTAAGCGCGACACATACCGAAAAATATACGTCAGACATAAACGGATTGTTTGATCCATCCGTTATGTGACGCTTCTAATAAATCGCCGCGTTATTATATACACGGCGCAAAATCGAAACATCACGCGTATAGTGATATATTATAGCAATTTTCGGTGTAGATAGATGTGATATCTGATTTGTAACTTGGCTTGTTCGAAGCTTAATACAACACATTTTCTAAAATGGCGTATTAAATTTTACATGTAAAATTTGACGACAGAATTACACACGAGCTTTTAATTTAACAATTGTTTCAATTGTATATAAAGTTTTGATTGAATTAGGCTTCAATAAACATTGTTTTATCTAGAAATATAGCTCTGTAAAAATATAGCTCTGTAAAAATATAGCTCTTTAAAATCAATAATCAAGATTTTAAGAGTAATGTTATTTAAAACTTTTCCAAAAGAGCGACAAATCTTTAAGACGAACTTAATACGTGAGTGCCATACTTGAATTTTACTTTTCTCGCCCTAGTTGCCAACACATACAATTTCATCACTTTTCTCACTCAAATAAAAAAAAAAGTAATTAAAATCACATTTTCCATCAATTAAAAAGAAACGTATGATATATCACACCCGCCAAAACATTATAGAAAATCTTGTTGACGAGTAGATAGTAATACAAAATAAAATACCGCGTGACATACCGGTGTATCGTGTGGCACTCAACGTGTTAATAAAGATAGATCAATTAATCAACATGAAATATATGTGTCTCTAAGCAACAATCATTGCAATTGCGCTTAAATTTGGATATTTTAAAAATGTAAAAAATTTTTTAACAATATGTATATATATAGAAAAATCTTAATATAAAAAGCGCGAAGTCGTGACTTTCGATAGTCGGAGTGTTGTAGGGGCTTGGCGCGCTCTTGGACGATACTGTGGAGGGTTGTCAACGGAGAACGCGGCGTCAGCTTGTGTAACTATCGGTAATTAATCAGAATCATCCCCGCATATCGTGTCCGTTGGGCGAAGGCGAGCTCCGTTGTAGTGGTGTCCGCCACCGAGAGGGTAGTTAACCGGTGACGTCACGCCCGTGGCGACATCTGGCTCGGCACTAACCGCGTTGCATCGCGCTGTCCGTCCGGCGGACACTGGACACCGAACACCGTCTCGACACTAAACTCCCGGATCCGGAACAAAATTACCCTGCGCGCCCGCCGCGGCGAGGCCGCACGCCGCGCCGGCTGGTTCCAATTAATTTCGCATTCGGCACGTTCCGCGATCCTATGTCGCTTCGGTTTTCCTACTGCGAGCGCAAACCTCGCAGAGACTCTTTATCTGTTATTAAGTTTTATTACTTCAGAGTTGATTTTTTTTGGCACCATACGCTTTTTCTATCTAAAAATAAGTTTTTGCATGATTTTAAATAACTTTCACACAAGCTCGTAAAATGCATTGCAAAGTGACAAACGTTTTTTTCTTTTTTTTATCACTTAACATTTAATTAGTTATTGTTGACAGAATAAATTAAAACATGGAAGTTTTGTAATTACAGCACTGTTCCTTGACAAAAAGAAAATTAGATCTTATGTTGAATATTTTAAAATATTAAGTAATACAAAAATGTGCTAGAAAATTAACTATGAATTTAAAACTCGCAAGAGTGTGCAATTGCGCTCACCGTAGTGGTCACTTTTTGAACGGCTAACTGCAGAGCGACAAATTCGGATATGTCCCTCCCGTTCTCGTGGCTATCAATTGCGGCTAATCCTTTCCCAAAGCCGCGGAGAAATTCTTGTCCACTGTGCTCTCGGTCACGATTGCGAGTACGCGGTATAAAATTATATTTGACGTTCATCCGCGAGAAAACCGAACGCGTCATCGTCACCCGCGAGCCACCGTTTACGGGAATTTGCGCTCGCTCGATAATCGCGCCTGATCGATATTCTCAAAAAACTGGCTTTTCGACGAGACAATTAAAATTCAGGCGACGCCGGTAGTTTGGTCATGTATATTAGATACCCAATTCCAGCGGTAATCCAGCTATAAATATCTCTGAATTATATTTTCTGCCGAGGTTTGGGGACATCGCGCCACGGACGATTTGTCCTAAAAGGGTGGAAGAGCAACGGAAGGCGGGGGGCAGAGAACGAGAGAACGGCGCCGCGGCGTCTGTTTACCCGTCAATCGTGCGATTAAATTGGATCGCCGGTATTATCTTTTAATCCCGACGCAGAATGGTGCGGCTTTCGAAAAATCGGTATAAAATTTCGAATCGCATCGCCGGTCATTGGATTGCGATATACTATTTTATTTATAATTAAATATTGTTGACGTTTTCGCAACAAGCTTGAGATCTTGCTTTCGTCATCAATCCCATTTTTTTGAACTTTTTGATATGTACGTAAACTATTCCAAATTGAAATCGAATTGTTAATTTTTTTATTTTTCTACTACCCAATTGAAAATCTATTTAGCTTCGGAGATATTCAGGAAGTATTTTCCCAGCTCCCGAATGATTTTTCGCACATCAAACGATTCGTCTTGCGTTCTTTTGGTGAAATGTCGCGCGGAATCGAGTTACATCTCTTGACAGATGTTCCTTGTCGAAGCTCTCGGTAGTTTATCTTCCGTCGTTATCGCGCGTAATGCGAACTGTCGCGCCTTTCTCTCTCTCTCTCTCTTTTTCGCGCTCGCGAGAACGCGGCTAATCCAATCCTATTTACATCGCGGAACTGTCGCGGCGGCATTGACGTGCGCGGAAATAAATCCCGACACGACCAACATACGCGCGACAGCGCGCTCTTGCGCGCGTCCACCCGCGCCGCGTCAAGGGGTGCGTGTAAATCCCGGGCTTTCTCTCGGAACAAATCGAATGTCGGTCGATGTAAATGAATTCCGCTCTAATTGCAATTATGCGACACGAATGCACATAAACGTTCGCGTTATGCGATAAATGACACGTCACTCAGAGATGCGGGGCGAGAGTAGCGAGGGGAGGCTGAGGAGGACCGAGAGGAAGGGAGGCGTAGCCGTTTTCGCTCTCCCGCGTCATTGCGAATTTATGAAATGGCGATCGTTATATCCGTATCGAACCCTCTCGAAACTGTTCGTATCATAATTGCAATTAATCAATAATTGACGTCATATAATTGTGCGGCAGTCGAGACGACGAGACCGTTAAACATTCACGTACGATCGTCTAGCAGGAAGATGCATCGAAACGAAGCGCCTCTGACACTTCAATTTTACATAAGATGTCGTCTTCAAAAATGCTCCGTTTTAAATTTAGACGCGTGATATGCAATGAAGTATACTTTTCACGTCTTCAATTATTGTTGCATTCTAATGACTGGTGAACGACATATTCGTAAGAATCGAGAATGGAAAGTTCGTGATTTTATTTAGGAAAAAAGTAAGAAATTTGCAGTTGAAAAAGAGAGAGAGATAGAGAGATAAAGAATAATTTTATCTAACAATATACTCAACATACATGTATATAAATTTAACACGTATATAAATTTACATGTATATAAACTCAATATGTGTATAAATTTTATATATAAACGCAATTATACGGCAAAAGCGAACTAATAGACATTTAAATTGGATTAACCGCAACGAACCGGAAGTCACTCCTCATTATATTATCTTATATAAATTTAGATAACAATATACCCTATGAACCCTTATTAGAAATTTATTACTAATAGGACCAGAATATTGCTTATTTTAAGTAATAAAATCACTGGTAAACAGTTCTTATCACTGATTTTATTATACTTAAAATAAATATTCTGGCTCTCTACTAGTAATAAATTTCTGTAAGGAAAATCTAAAATACATTTTATATATATATATATATAAAACATATATATATATATATATTTAGCGTGAATCATAAACTAACTGAAACTTATAGCAAATGAACATCTTCGAATCGACGAAATCGTCGATCTCGAAAATTCGAACCATAATCAATAATGTAGCACGTGAGGCAGTTTGAACGCAAATACCACCTCGTCGAGAGTGAATGGGTAAAACGGCGAGAGCACGCCAATCGGTAAGCATACCGTGTAAATACGCAATCGAGCTCACCTTTGTCCCCCAAAATCAAACCTCAATCCCAACTGACTCGCCGGCTGTTTAGTCGGTGCCGATTTATTTATTGGCCAGCTGTGATTAGACTTTCGCTTTATCGCGGATTCGCGGACTCGTCAAATATCCACGAGCCGTCCGCATTTGTTAACATCCGATCGAATATCGCGCAAGTATTCAAATTGGTTCGAACGCGTCTACGACGTGTAATTTCGATAAATCGACGATTTGCTGTCTTCGTTTTTTTTTCGGGCTTTCTCTTTCCACTTTTTTGTTACGGTTATACACGCTTCGAGTGCTTTCCACCTGTTGCTAAAAAGAAAACTATTTTCTGCCGTTATTGCGGTCAATATACTTGTATTTTTTGTTAAGCTAATACAGTTTATTTATCAATACTGTGTGTATAGGAAAACGTTCCAGTGTTTTGTGTTGATAGCGTGAACGTAGAATAACGTGAATATATATATAAAAACACAGTTTTAATTTAAAAGTTTTCTGATATTTTTTAAATCCATTTTATAAATTAAAAAAATTTACTGGAAATCTAGAATTGTTTTTTTTTTTTTTTGTATCTTTTATAAGAGAGTGACGTAAGCGGCTTTTATTTCTTCGAAGCGCACGAAAAGTAAAAATGAGTTTTATATAAATTTTAAATATTTTAAAATTCTACTTTATTTTAAAAATATTTCTATGTTTATATTTCTGAAATGATATAAATATTTATAATATATTAATGATATAAAAATATTTCTCAAATTGTTAAGACCTAATGTTAAATAGATTTTTGTTACTAAGCAACTAAGAATTTTTGTTTGTTTCAAAGTATTTTATATATTTTGTTTAGTGTTTCCTAAAAAGAGAGTTTTTTTTTACACTTTCCCGTGAAAACGTCTTGCAAATGTCTGGAGGCGACTGACTTTACACTGACGTTACTACTTAAACTTTAATCCTCGCGTTCGCCAGCAACGTAATTTTCTCCGCGTTGAGACGTGAGCTCGATGTACGGCCATACTGTCGCGTCATTTCGAAAGAGCACGCCCGTTCGCGCGGAAGAAGCCAGTTCGCAAGTTCGAGACTCGGACGACGGAGCAGTTCTCGCGCTTGTTACGAGATTAAGGAAAAAGCTCTATGTTTCGGAGGGGGGCGGGATGCAAACAGGGGCACTCGGGGTCCACCCACGGAGACGTGCCCTCTTGCGAGGTATCCTATCGGCGACCTGAGCTTATTCCGCCCCTCAAGCTCCGGCCACACCCGCAATCATGCGCAGTTTCCACCCATCAACCAATGAAAGCGCCGAGAGCTTGCAAGCTCACCGCTCCGGCTCGGGCTGTCGCGGCTGAGCCACTCCGACCAAACACCACGTGGCACGCGTCCGAGTTGCACGTGCATTCGCGGAGCTGCGAGAGCTCGTTGCGCGCGCGAGAGCGAGCGCTTGCGAGAGAAAAGCTTGCGATATTTTCGTCGCCGGGAATAGCAAAAAACGTGGTTTTATACTAAGACAGATCTTCGTCTCTCTTCCCAGACAAAACTTTCAACATTTTCTTTCTTAACTCATTCCTTTCCATCAAGTTTTTTCTTTCACCTTTCTTCGATTCTTACCTCTCTTTTTATTCTAAGCCATTACCTTTTTTTACATTTTTCAAACCTTTTGTAAACTATCACGTCTTTGTCGTATTATATCTACAGTTGTAACGTCAAAAATTTAAACGTGCTTCGAAAAGAGTTTGCTGAGATTGAGAGGTTTCGACCAAGTCTTTCGTGGGGATCAAGAATTATCAGCCAAAGACGAAGATTTCAACGAGCTTCAGAGAAGGTTAGAAAATTATTTTATTTATAGTTTAATTTACAATTATTACTTATTATCATAAAATTAGATAACAAGAAGTTTATTTGTTAATGTAGTGTACAATAATAATAAAAATGACATTTGTTAGATAAAATATTTTGTATTTATATATGTATTTTGATATAAAATATGTAACATGTATATGTTTTCCAAAAGTAAGAATTTTTTTCTGCGTGATAAAAAAAAATTAAAAATCACAACATATGCGGAAAAAGAAAAGTTTACAATATTTAATTATTCGACAACTCTCTTTTTAACCGAATAAAACATTGTATTTATATATACATATATATATATATATATATATATATATATATATATATATATACAGGGAAAGAGAGCTTTTCTGTATTAATATTTTACTCTCTAGAATAATATACAATGTTTGTGGTATTGTGACAATCACATACAAATTTTCCATTTTTATGTCAAATATTTTCGATGTTTTTATTGTAATGACTCATATGTTGCTAAATATAGAAACTATTATTAGAAAATAATAAATAAATAAATAAGATATATTGCATATTACGTTTCACGGAATCATCTCATTTGTACATATGAAGACATGTGACGTGAAAATCGTTCAAATATAGGAGACAATGTTGTAACATTTATACAGAACAATTCTTTATGATATATTTATTGAAAATTATACACAACATATGTGTGTAAATGATTATAGACTATAATATGGTGGTAACGTGTAAAAAAGAATCATTCTGAAGTATCTTGGCGTCGGCTGAAAGAGAGTTGATATTCAACAGTTGGCTCTTCTTTTATCTTTGAAACTTAACCCTCGATGTTACTGTCCTTTAAACACCCCTTTAGACACCCCTGTTCGTACATCCTATGAGAAGCACTTCTTGAGGAAGCAACAAAAGTATTAAAAAAACGTTAATGAAATTTTTGCGTAAAAAACAAGAGGCAAATATGATTAAAATGATGAAACAAAATGTAGTTAAATAGATAATCTCTCTTCGAGATGAATTTTTCCCGAGATCGAAATGTTTGATATTAAAAAATATTTTTGGCAAGAGAAAACAAACTCTACGATTTTGTTGCGTAATGTTGTTATACACAATAAAATTCTAAAAATCTAAAAATACAAGCATGGGAATGATAATAATCAAGCGTTTCTTTTTGCCAAATTAAATTCATTTATTTGTCGATTACGAACATTCTTTCTTCGTTCAGCCAAGTAACGAAGGAATTCGCGAACTCGATGCAATAGGTAGGGTCATAGGTGTAACATATTTATGTTGTGAACCGACCGAGTGCGAGCAATAAATAGCGGAGATGTGTGGGAGGAGAGGTTGGACAAGGGAGACGAAACGTGTGTGAAGGGCAGTTCGTTGAGGCGCGCGGGGCTAGAGCGATTACGTTTCCCAACCCTTCGCGCTTTCTCTCTCTCTCTCTCTCTCTTTGTCGTACGACCGAGTCACCGGCATCACCATCCACCGTCGTTTCTCTCCCTTCAACCCTCCCGCAAGCCTCTCTTGGTCCTCTCTACCCCGATTCCGCGTTTCCTCTCGTCCCACCGGACCCTTTACGGCGTTCGAACAACCCTATTCGTTTGTTTCCAGCCCGTATGTGCGCGTACACGAAGGTATGCAATTTCGGTGTCGGGAATGTGCACTAGCAGACGAACGACTATCCATGTGAGTATCGCGTGTTTCCACGAGGCTCTTACGGAAAAAGTTATTTCTTTGGAAATTGAGCCGGACAATCTCAAAACGTAAGAAGAAGTTCTTAAAAGTTGAGATGAGGAAGATGTACCTTCTCTAATTGTTGCAATTGCGCTAAGTATAACAAGAATTTACATTGACTAATTTGTACAACAGATATATATATATATCACTATGTATATCTTTCACGATCTTCACTGAGTTTATTGAATAAAAAGTTGATGGATAAAAGTTACATATGATAAATTAACACTCGATATTACAAGAGAGAGAGAGAGAGAGAGAGAGAGAGAGAGAGAGAGAGAGTCGAATCCAGAGGCTTCCGGTACTTCTGAGATTCACCCTAGCGTTTATATAGTACCACTTGAAAAAGCGACGCGACACGCGATACAAGCGCGCGTCAATATGGTATTTCGTATATATATATATTAACGGCGTATTACTGTTACGCGGTTATTATGGTTACCGGGCGATGTAGTAACGTTCTCCGGTAACAAAGCGCGCGCGAGTACACACACGATGCACGATACCGCCGATGTATGTATCGGCACGCGGGCGGACTCATCCGATTCGAATGGGAGAGAACGGCATGTTCGCAGATACGGGCAGTTATGCTGAAAATCTTGACTGGAGGACCCTTTCGCATACCGATCGCCCGAGCCAATCGGATCGGAGGACGGATGCATCGGATCGGAACGCCGATCGGAGACACGCCAGTAGTCGGCCAGTCGGGTAACCAAATGATGCATATCTCTCCTCGGTCCGTCGTGTTCCGAATGTCCCGACGTTGCGAGCTTCTGTTTCTGAATGGGGTGAGTGCGCGTAGAGAGAGGGTGAACTGGGAGCGTAGGATCGTCTTGGTGGGTGGCCAAGGAGATGGGGGAGAAACCTGCTCGAAAGCTGGGTGGACTTCGGGGGCGAAGCCTATGTATGGTCGCGATGAGGTCGAGAGCTTGCGGCCGGATGCCAGTCTGACCATGTCTGACGCGGCACGTTACTTGCGAGCTCGTAAGCTCCTCTCCGCTCCTGGACGCGTCTCAGCCAGAATCCGAGCAATGCGGCTCAAGAGTCCGCGCCGGCGTGCTGCAGCTGCACTCTAGGATGCTGCAGCTCTCAGCTATAGCTGGTCGCGATTCTCGACGGGGATTGGCCGGTGGAGTAGCGTCGAGACGGGGTGGTCTCTTCGGCGGTCTTCCTAATATATGCTTGCTAATAGAAAGATCTTCGTGGCAACGAAGGAAAATTGCGAATCGTCGTGTACGGAATAATGATAATAAGCCGTTGTATTTCGATTCTTTAGTCCTGTCTTCGAAACTTTAGATGTAACAAAAAATGTATATATATATATATATGTATCAATATATATTTATCATTTTCGATTCAGTGAATTGAAAATTTCAGTGATAAATACAGAAATTTATATAGATATATACATTGATAAATTTTCCGCATTTAGCGGTTTAATATTGGGCGGCAATGTTTAAACATTCAGAAGTGTACATTAAATTCGTTGTTACATGAAAATTATATTACCTTCAGTTGCGTATTACATTAATAATAATTAGGTCGATTCTGTTTAAACTTTTAATCGAACAGTGGGAAAAAGCTGCGCGTCGATCGCGCGACGAGATCTCGCTCGCAGTGTGACGGAGACGCGTCGAATGCGGCTTTTGCAAATGAATTTTTCGGGGGCACGCCATCCGTTCCGCGCCATCGTTCGTTGATACGTTTGCATCGCGGTGATTTCGCAGGGCGCCGAGCTATATAACGCGCCAGGGGCCGCGGGTAACGAAATTCCCTCGATGCGTGCATCTCACGCATTCCGCAGCGAGATTGCGCAAAAATCGGGCGAAACAAACGCAACTAATTTAACTGCTTTCGAACAATTAATCCGAAGCATTTAATTTAATTGCGCCGCAGCCCGTCGAGTCCGGCCAGCAGCAGTCGAAACAACGACCGACGCAAAATCCGGGACGGAATTTTCGGCTCGACGCAATGGCTCGAATTCTTTGGCACGTGTAAAACAAAATAAAAACATTTGGCACTACGATTGAAAGTTGATTCGCGGAAAGAGAGAGAGAGAGAGAGAGAGAGAAGGACAGAAAGAAAAAAACGCGGTTATTAATACAAAATTGGAAATGATTGCGATTTTTTTGGTAAAATTACTTCATGGATATTGTATAATATACTCGTATATACATTTTCTTTCTTCCTTTTGTTTGTATAATATTATTTGTTTTATATAACCTTTAATTTACTTCAATTTTAATTTCTGTCTGTTACAATATATATGTATTATACATTATTTGCATTTTATATACAAATTAAATATTATTTTATTTTATTAATTACTAAGTCTGTTACATATACTTCTTATGCTTTATTGTTAGTACTAAAAACGTTTTTTTTTTTAAGAGCGAAGCAAAATTTTCCGTTTAAAGAGACAATTGTAAAAGCAGTTGTCTGTTTCTTTATTTATTTATTGATTGTACAGCCATGTGTATGTAGATACAAAAAGTCAAGCGCATATAAAGATGAAAAAAAAAAAACAGGAAAACTAGTGGCAGGCGTGATAGAGTGGATAGACGCGGTGGGAAAAAAAAGATAGGAACGAGAAACGATATAGAGGAACGGGAGGTAGGGGGTAGGTATAATTAATAGCAAACCCGTATAAATCAGAGACAGGTTGGATGCACGCTGGTACGCGCCGTTACCGATGCAGGATTATGCCCAGAGGGGCGGTTACCCCACGACTCGCTAATTTTTCACACAGCCGCCATAATGGTCCGGGCTAATTACTGATTTTTATCTCCGCGAGTTGCTCGCGGCCGGCGCGCGTGTATGAGTACGCATACGTGTCGGTGTGGGTCGAGAGATGTAAAAAAAAAAAAAAAGAAAAAGAAAGAAAATGCAAGAACGAAAAGACAATTCGACAAAGCTTTGACTTCAAATCCAAATCGCACGTATAGTTCGAAACAAGTCTCGCTCGTAGCTACGATTGAATTTTTAAGAAAATTCTGGGAGACAAAAAAGAAAACAAAATCAGCATTTATTCGCAATACCCTCGTTCATGCGATTCGACAACACTTCGACGGAACTCCGCGCGAATTCGCGCAAGTTTGTCGCGCCATAGACCGCTCCAAGTTCCATGCGTATTTCTCCGCTTCAGTAGATACAGCTAACCAGCCCCAGACGCCTATGTACTTAACGTAACCCATGTAAGCTCACGCTAGAACAAATTTACCACCAACCTACGCTCTCTCTCTCTCTCTCTCTTCCCCCCGTTGCTGTGCTTCTCACTGCGCGGAGCTATCCGCGCTTCGAGTCCCTTCTCACCCCTTAATTCGCCCTCGAAACACCGATGTTATGAAGTTGTGTTGAACTTTTCGCGAGCATAGTTTGCAGAACACCCCCGAGTGACTGCAAGCGCTTACCTTCACCCGTGACATATATCTACACAGAGAGAGGGCGTCTGTGACAACGGAAAAATAGAAGCGACAGCTGAAACGAAAGATGAGCCAAGCGGAGTTCAGAAAGAGCGTTGAGGGATGGTTTTGTCATTGTCCAAAATCTGCGCACGTTTTTATCGGGGCCTCGCCAAATTGATATTATCAGCTACCTGTTGCCTGTAAGACTTTAATCGGCAAACTACGATTCAATATCACTCGATGACAGCAGTTTTGAAGAAATTTATTCGAAAGCAAAGAGATATTACTAATAATATTGCGTCATTAGTATGAAACTTGACACACACACACACGATACTTCGGTAATTCAACTCAAATTTTTGTGATAATGTAATCTCGAACTCTACTATATCTTCATCTGCATACTCTTGTGTTACATTTCAAACTAATTGTTTTTCTGTTTTGTATCATTAAGGGGATCTTAAAGTGGGTCTGTTTTACCAATAAAACTGAAGTTTTTGCGCACACTAATCTTTTTTTTGGTTATATAGATTGATAAATCCTTTTCTACAATTAAAGTACATACAATAAGGGATCCGGGACGTCCATATTTATATAACAAAATAAAAAACAATGTTTTTTAAACTTCAATTTTTTTCATTTTGTTACATATATTTGGACGTCATTTTGTTATATTTGGACCCGGATCCCTTATTGTATATACTTTAAGTGTAGAAAAAAAGATTAGTGTGCGCAAAAAATTCAGTTTTATCGATAAAACAGACCCACTTTAGGATCCCTTAAATATAACACTTGACAAATATATATATGTATATGTCAAGTTTTTCACATATATGATCCAATATAAAACAATCAGTTTGAAAAGTAATGCAAGTAGTTGAAGATGTGATCGAGTTCGAGATTACATTATCGCAAAAATTTGCTTTGAATCACAAAAACGTATCATATCAAAATGCACGAGCGTAACTGCTTGTTTTTTTTTGTCTCAAGCTTTTTTCTTTTTTTCCAGAAGAGTCTGTAGATTCTGCGCGTATATTCGTGTTCGGCAACTAAAATGGTACACGCGTTAGGAATTCTCGGCACGGCAAGCAGGCTCGAAGCAAGCAGGCTCGGCGGAAACTTACGGGCCAACTTTGAGGGGAGAGTGGGGGTAACGGCATTACAACGTTATTAGATTTACCGCAAGCACCTACCCGGAGGCACTCGTGCACACATTACCTACATATCCTTCTCGAAGTATAAGTAACCCTAAGCGTCCCATAGAGTTCACCTTATGGCTCCACTACCGCGAACATTAAATTATGCGTGTATATACGCTCCCGTAACTGCGAGCTACTTCCAGATATGTCGTTTTTTTTTGCATTTAGTATTTTAGATTTGTTGGTTGTTATGCTCGATATATACGATTTTTCAAGTAAAAAATTTCTAATGTACAATACATTACAATTAGATAAGTAATGATTGTTACAATTTAAAAAAAATATTTATATAAAAAACGACGTAAATGTGTAAATGTGTGAGCTTATACAATGAAAACTCTTTTAGTAGTTTTCTTGATAACATTATTTGTAAAACTTATAGTACAATGATTTTGTAAATTAACAATTTGTGTACATGTAATCTAAGCATCATCTTTTTTTTTCTACGATTACACTTTCAATTCTCACATTCAGTTTTCACGCTGAATGTGCGACAGCGTCCGAGCGTGGCGCGAGGCAATCTACGTAATTTCGCGTAATGGTCTCGCGGCGAGCTTGACGAGAGAGGGAAACGGCAAAATAATTTAAACACACACGAGAAATATATATCGAGCCACGGGGAGAAAGCACGAGAAAGCACGTGTAGAGCGAGCTGAGAAGGGAGGGAAAGGGGGGAAGGAGGGCGCGAGAAACGCGAGAGAGCGAGAGAAATTTCGGCGCGGCTAGCTATTGAGTAGCTACCCTTAAGATAAGGGTGGATTCACCCCGTCTCTCATACGTTTCCGCTATCTGACGCTAAACGGCACCGACGCTCGGTGGCCTTCCACGGTAAAAGGGATGGCAGCACTCGGTTGTACATAATACGCCGGCACATTACTGTCGAAGCGCCGTTAGATAAGCGGAATTTAGAACGGCGAGACAGGATTTTTGTACGGGCGACATTTGTGAAGGATCGCTGGTTTTGTACGCGCAACGTTTTTTTCCTGTTTGTCTTCTATATGTATAAGTAAATTTGCGTCTCTCCACCTTCTTTCATCCGTCGAGAAAGATTTAAGAAACGTTACTTTTTTAAATTCGTTTTTTTATATGTTCGAGGAAGTTTAAATCACATTATTTGAGATTGTTTAAACCACATCATCGGTCAAGAAAGAGATAATTAGACTTGTGTGTGTTTTATCAGAGAATTTACATGTATAATATTAAAAAACTTAGGAATAGAATCCTCGGACACACAACTAGTTTTTAACCAGTAAAATAAGTCAAGAATTTTTCAAACAACTTTTTTGAACGATATCAGTCCGAGATTTTTTATTTGTTATCTTATTTTTCTTTTAAGTTTTGTTTGAGAACACTTATAGCTTGTCATTTTTTATAATTAAGTATACAAATAGAAATTGGTTTTAAGAAACGCAGTAATCAAATTTGTTCTCTCTCTCTCTCTCTCTCTCTCTCTCTTCTGCTAACAATAGAATTTTGCATGATATAAAGATAATTTATTAAAAATGTTCATGTTGAAAAACATTTATCTCGACTGGCATCGCTTAAACTTTCGATTTTCGATGGAATGGAATCGCCAGTGACGAAACTGATTTGAAAAGCCAGAGAAGACGAAACCGGCGCAACAAAGGCCTTTACACGTTTCACCCCCAACTCATTTAAGGCTAACTGTCCACAACGGGGGTGCAAACTACCCTTATCTGCGGACGTTTATGCCCACGCCTTATCTCGCAGCCCCCGACTGCTTCGCACTCGCTAACAACTCGGTATTCTCTCTTCCAAGCCAATCTTCTTTCTCGGACAGAACGACCTTAAGTTCTCTCTCTCTCTTCACTCTTCTCTCTCTTTCTTTTATATACGTATATATCTCTCTCTTTCTCGTCATTCTAGCCTTTACTCTATTCTTTCTTATTTTACCTATAGATTGAACAAAACATTTCAGATTTTATTTTTTAATTCTTCTTCAATTATTTCATCATGCCTGTCAAATTTGAAAATGTAAATATGAGGATAGAGAATAAAAATTTATAGAGAATAGTGGGGTGGAAAATAATATTTTTCTTGTCAAATTAGATGAATTTTATACTTGAAGAATATAATTGGCACGGTTTATCATCGTTTTCAATCAATATTACGATACATATATGAGACGTCAAATTAGTCCAATTGAATTCGCTTATAGAAAGGTTTCGGTCTTCAATGATATACAGACGGAAGGCAAATGACAATTGGAAAGGTTCTGACGTGTCTTATCTCATACCGCGCTATTCCTATCCTTACTGTCTCGTTTTGTTTCGCGAAGTGGAGCGAAAGTGGAGGTTTCTCGAACGATGCTGGAAGGAGGGTTTCACTCCGCTCTGAGAATGTTGCGGTGAAAACAAAGACGTTACTCGTCCCTATCTGAGGGTTGTAAAATAACCGTCGAACGACGACGAAACAGAGGCGTAATAAATGAGATAAGCTACAAGATAGATTTCAGCATGAGAACGGAAGACATTATCGATTGTCTTTTTTTTCGATCAACATTCTGTCTCATCTAATCATAGCGAGGAAGTTAGCGGAGAGATCCAAACAACAATTATGCACAATAAATTCTAAAAGAAATATAAATAAATCAAACAGACAAGAGAGTGTCGGACTCATCGGAAAGACGCTTTCTCTCGCGAATATTTGATGACAACACGCGCGTCTTTAAATCAAAACAACTAGATGGATGTTGGAACTAGCAGCGCATAATGCGCGAAATGACATAATAGCAGATCCGGAATAAAGGTGTTCCACCGAATCAAAAGTGGTATTTACGTTTAGAGCATACAGACGTTTGTATAATCGCGCGGAGCGTGTAACGTTACAACGGTCATATTATCGACCGCGCAAATCGCTTGTTTTATACTCGCTTGGGAGTTTCTGGGTGAAACCGCGTGTCCATTCGTGTCTGGGATTCAACCAGTGAAGTTTTTTTTTTCGGACGAGGAGCACGCATCCACGCACGTATATATACGTACATACGCATGCACGCGTCCAGAGAACGTCGGACTAATTGGAAGTCTTAATGGCACTCGACGGTAATAACGCAGACGGGATCAGTGTGTGTTGCGCGCATCATATCGATCGGAATTTGCAACGAGCCGGCCCCTTCTCACTTCCCATGTCTCTCGTTCCCGCGATTTGCCCTCCTCCCTCTCCTATCCATCAATGACGAATCAACAAACAGGACTGATTTGATTTCATTCATTAATTCCGAGCGACTTCGCTCGAGTTGATTTCCGTGATATTTTCTCGTGGATTGCGTGCACGTTAAGAGAGCGAAAGCGAGACGGAAAATAAAAGAGTCGATTGGGGATGTAAGCGAGCGAGACAAAAGGAGATAAAAACACTGGGGGAAGGACCACCAGCGATTTTTCGAACTAACCCGAGGAATCGGGAAACGTACATGATAACGGCCGATAAACACAGCATTAAAACGTATCGTCGCGATACAAATCGCTTATCCTTTGCTTGTTAACATGTTTCCCAGGTTATACAAGGGCAATTAATCTCGATATTTCCGACACGTCCGAAAAATTTCGACGCACGACACGACCTGCTGCTGCACGGTATCTAGAAAAATATGGAAACTCAAACACAGAAGTCCCGATTTGTTGGCAGTTCGGATTTCCCGGTTGCGGAATATGAATTCATCGAGCGTACAGAGAAGAGGCAAATAGGAGCCGGAAATGATAACCGCTCGCGCTGCCGCTGCTGCTATGGTTATTGTTATCGGTATCGGTATGGCTCTATGAGCGGTTATTAAGATAAAAGATGCACGGATACGCGCGCAAGCACAGAGCTATTGAATGTCCCTAACAAAATCTGGATTTATAAGCTAGCTTTATTATTGTAGTCATGTGCACACCGCGTGGTACGTATAACACGCGCAAATATTCAATACGCGTTAGATTCGTTTATTTACCGAGACATATATATAAATATCAGAAAACATCACGTCCGGTGACTTGTGTGGAATTTATTTTTTTTCATTTTAATATCAATATATGCTTATGTCGTGCGACTGTGAAGGGTAGTGATATACAGGACTTTTCAGAGAAAGAGAAAGAAAGACACACACAGAGAGAGAGAGTATAAATTTGATTACTATGTTTCTTAAAACTAATGTCTATTTGTTTAACAACAAAATATTGTAGCAAAATATTACTTAACGAATTAACGAAGAATTTAAGGCTCACATAGTTCAAAACTAACTACAAAATTTAACTTTAAGTAAGAGCCGAGACGCTGTATGTTTTGCGGGATAATAAATATATCTGAATATATATTTATAAGTTTAGGAGTGTAAATTTTTTTATACATGATTATTTGAATTAAAAATTTTTCAATTCGTGAATTTATATAGAATGCTAGATTTGCGTTACATATATGAGTATATCCATTTTCCCTTCCTAACTATTTAAATAATTGAGTACTAAGTACAATATCACTTATCAAAGGTTTGCTTAAAAAAAAAAAAAATGTATTATGCAACTGGTTAAAAATATTTATTGGCATGGTATAACGTTAGTTCTGAGCGATCCTGTACAATGCGGAACATCGGCGAGGACCGCACGGGAGAATATCACGAAGGATGAAGACTCGTCTTATTGACATCCCGTAACTGTACCGTGATTTAATATAAACTGCACAAAGCGTTCACCTTTGATAGGTAAATATGAAATATTCTCTGGTCGTGGACGAGTGCCCATTCGGGCAGCACAGGCTCGCGCTCGAGGGGTTGCGTTTGTTGTCTCGCTTTCTCCGGGAGGATGCAAGACGTTATATATGTACATACCTTACATCCGCCACGTCCCTAAGAGAAAATGCTCTTGGATAAGGAGCGCGGGATATCTCGGTCTTTGAGAACTCGGACGATCCGTACGTCTTCTCCTCTGTTGGGCATATCGTTTGAATTCTTTTCGCGTGCGCATATCTGCCGCGTGATTGCCTCGTCCAGTTGGACGAGTAATATCGTGCGAGAAGAAAGTGTTCGGCAAGAGTTCGGCACGTCAATCGATAAAACGACGAGTTCCGCGACTTGAAATTCGAAAAAAAAAAAAGGAAAAACGATAATGAAAATGGAAAGAAATACGTCACTCGAAAAGTTTCATTCGGTCTGTCTGTCCTCGGCGGGCAATATTCTTCTCGCCGGTGCTCTTTGATCCTTTATTACATTTTTACAAGCGATTACATTGGCCGGCCGCTGGCGATGCTTCGGGGCGATCTTATTTCCGCTTCTTACGATCGTCTTGAGATACCGTCTTGAGACGGCGGCGCGCTCATCCCGAGGAGAGCGTAACGAAGTTTTCCGTACAAAGAAGAAGATATTGTTCTTGTTTGTAGCGAAGTTAATTCGAGTCTTGTCTCGGGACCGGGCAGAGTTCATTCGTCCTTAATTGAGTTTAAGGGATTATAAAATTTTTCCGCACAGAGTCGATTACAGACTTGGTGGGGAAATGACGATAGATCGTTGACAAAGACGCTCGATACTTGTTGTATGAAATATCAAAATGTCAGTCATATTTGAAGAAAAAAAAACATATGTTGAGTAATAACAGTAGATTGGGTAACTGAAAGTTTCTTTCCGAAACAAGCTACTCAATCATACAATTCTGATTGCTCTCAAAGAATTTAGCAAAGCGTTTGATTATAATCGATTTTTCTCTCTCCGTGTCTCTTTCTCTCTCTCTCTCTCTCTCTCTCGTCGGAATTAAAAATCGCTTGCGCGGTGTTTAAGAGCATGCGACAAGGAATTGCTCTCGGAACGAGGCCTTTAATTGATACCGGCCGTTAGTTAGCGCGAAATCATAGCTTTTGAGCGACACACGTCACAGACAGACGTTCGCTCTCCGCCAAAAGGCACTGGGGTGGTCCGGATCAACGACGCTTATCCCGAGCTCGCGGATTAAAGGTGAAGCAGGAGGGTAAAAAAGATATAACAGGGTTGTGTGTATGCGCGTGCGTTCTCGTTCTCTCGTAATTTCAAACAGTCTCCCGCGACTCGATCCTCCGACGTGACTCTGAGTTCAGTTAGTGAGCCTGAGCGTGCAATGATTGATGCTGGGGCCAGCGGTTGAGCGGGAAGAAAGGACGAGAGGATTGGGTGATGGTCGAATAAGCGAGAGAGAGAGAGAGAGAAAAAGAGAGAGAGAGAGAGACGCGGGTGGTGAAAGTGAGGAGGGCCGGAGGATCAGTCCTACAGCCTGGGGAAATTTAATTAACGTAAATGCCGCCGCCACGGCCGGCGCTACACACCGTGTGTGGCAATCGCTCATATGCAACTCAACCCGA
The DNA here is from genome assembly GCA_014825475.1 of Pseudomyrmex flavicornis. NCBI lineage: Eukaryota > Metazoa > Arthropoda > Insecta > Hymenoptera > Formicidae > Pseudomyrmex > Pseudomyrmex flavicornis. Next base: position 38,203 of record QVNW01000679.1, on the reverse strand, counting down.
TGCCCCCCTTCCTTTCCCCTTTCCGTCCGTTGGCCGTTTCTCCTACTCCCGTTCACCCGACCACCCCCGACACCCCTTAGCGGAGCTGTGGTGCCGCGCGCCTCACCCCAAAGCTTATCCGCTATCACGTGCATCACTTCGAACAGCCAGCTGGGGGTTATTAAACATCTGGGAAAGGGGGTGAGGAGTTTCGATTGCGGCGCAATTGATGGATCTTGAATCGGACCGACTCAATTCTGTTTCGATTTATAAGCGCGATCGATCCTCGAATAGCGCGCGTCTCGCGGCGGATAAATAATCGGCGCGTAATATCTTCGGCGGAATTCCGAGCTGCTCCTTTTCCCCGGGGAGAGTTAATGGCCCGGGCTAATATATTCGGCCGACACTCTCCCGCGTTCCTCCTGATTTTACCAAGCGCACATGCCACTCGATACGACGGAACTTCCGATGGCGGTTCACCGTCGCGAGAGGGTCTTTATACGGGTGTCCGTTACGGGTTGTATCCCCGTACGAAACGGGAGAAATACGATTTCGCCGACGAGGGGTGGAATATCTTCAAATGTATATGTTTATCCATATGATAGCGTCTTCCTTTCTTCTGGAAATTCTTTCGATATCGTATAAAGATAGATTTCTTTTTTTTTTGTAACAAGTTAGCGCTTCAAAGGATATACAAAATATATTCTTCTCAAAAAAATATCATCCATAATTTATTTTATATATATAATCCCAAATATTAAAGATAAATATAATAAAACACAATAGACGTTGATATAATGATATTAATATATTGTGATAAAAAAAAGGGCAAAAATAGCTGAACTAAGATCTATCTATCTTATGCAACTTGTGATCAGACCGCGAAATCGGTATATGAGTAAGAGAATTATACGCGCAGAAGTGGAACAGCGCGAGTGTGAGATCGGTCGGTAGCGTCGAGGGTCACCAGAGGGGGGGGTTGATGGCGGAGGCGAGGTGCGCGTTAGCGGCAGTGGCGGGGTAGAGACATGCTCTATAATGGCCGCGGCACGTGGTGCGTGCCCCCATTAAACCGATCGCACCCCGGATTGATTTTCAGCCTTTCGGCATTTGATCCGAGCAAACTTCGTTGTCGGTATAATTGAATCGCGAATGTTCGCCCGACTCGGCCGCAAATTGACCGAAACGCGCTGCTGGCCGCGCGCGCGGCGCAACGCGACTACCAGGCTCGGCGATCAGCGCGGCTACGGGGGGAGGAGGGGAATATCGAGGGGAGAAAAAAAGACCGCATCGATGCAGGATGGAATCGATAAAATCGAGAAAAAAAGATATCGCGGGGAAGGAAGAGAAAGGGGAAGATGAGGGTAGGAGGACGAAGAAGGACGGAAAGCGTGCGTGACGTTGCGTCGCTGCGGTTCTCGCGGCAAGTGAAACGGATATAAAATGGTAACTTAATTACTCACGCTCGTTGTGCCAGCCGATTTCGATGCTCATCCCTCTTTTTCTCTCTCTATCTCTCTCTCTTTCTAGCTGTTTCTCTTCCGATCCAACCGCGTCGTCGATACTTCGACAATTAGCGGACTTGATGGATTCGTTGTGCGTCCGTCGCCGCCTCGATTCGATTGCCGCGTCACGTCTACATTGTAATTCGATTCAACGTTCTGCGCGGCACAGGGCCGAGTGTGTCCCGGCTTCTGTCTCTCTTTCTTTTGGTCTTTTACGAAACACGGTTGAAAAACGGATAACAGCGTCGTGCGCAACGCGAGCTAAACTAATTCGATGATACTTTCGAAATTGATCATTAAATTATAAAAGCGAGCGCACGGTATCGAGCGTGGGTCTCGAGTGGCCATAATCGAATGATGCGCATGAAAAGTATAGGACCAGTCAACGTGCTTGATAAAATAAAGAGACGCGACCGCGTTTTTCTTGCGCAAATTCCTCAAGCAACAATAATGTTTTTTCAAATATCGCGTTCTCTTTCTGTAATAGTTTCTATCTACTGAAATAAAATAAAGTACATATTGAAATAAATTTTTCCACTTGTTAGAAAGAACAAAGGTACTTCTTCAGAGAAGAAGCAAAAGCACAGGTGAAAAATTAACGAAAAATGACCTACCGCAATACTTTCACAATTTCTGAAAGCAGACGATCTTTATTTTTACAAGACAGTAAAACTGAGATTCCAACAATAAATAATACAATAAATTGCAATCGTGTGACGCAAATTGTACATCAGAGCTAACACAATTTTCATAATTCTCCAAGACATATTTGGTTGAAAGGATAAAAATCAAATGAAATAAAACGTTTTCGCATTCGACCGGTGCAGATGATATTTTCAAACGGGCCGATGCGGCGCAGCGACCGAGCGGACTGTTCTAGATGCGAAAGTGCAACGCGCGGGACGCAGCAGCAGCAGAATGCATTCGTGCGGTCCGCAGGCCGTAACTGCTAATTAGTCCATACAAGAGCCGTATGGCAGGCTGTGGAGGGTCGGCGAAGCGAGTAGCAGGATGCACCCCTTTATTAAATACCATCGAAATTAAAATTATAATTGCGTTCGCTGCAGTGCCCTTCGTCCGCGCCGGGAGCGCGCGCACGCTAGTTCTCTCTGCGCGTGCGCGCGCTCGCGCGAGAGAGAGATTACTTCCCCTCTCTAATATTGCGTCGAGGGTTTTGATTGGAATTTGCGCTTAAAAACCCTCGCAAATCTCGATGAAGATTTCGGGAAATAATTCCATCGCGCGAAAACGACGATAATTTCTAATTATCGTCGATCAATTGCGCTAGAATATACGGAATTTGACGCGCAATATAATTTTAGATTTTGAACGTAATAAATATCACATTATTATTTTATTTCTGTAGACATTTATGGTAATTAAGAATCATCTCGTCTATATAAGAGATTTAATTTACTAAGATAACGCATCAAAGCACACTTGAAATTTCTCCTCATCACATTCCAGAAAGGAGAGGGTTAAAAAATAATTTTACCAGCGGAAAGAGAGAAGTTTCGCGCAGATGAAAAAACTTGGAGATATCGGTGAGCGCGCACGAACACAGCAAACCACTCCCCCCCTCCTCTGTATAATCGCCCGCGGATATTCTAATTAGGGGTAACGCGTGTCGGTTTCTCTTGCCAGCTGAGTAAGGCATACGAATATACACATAGGAGCCATAGGTGGATAGAGAGAGGTAAGAGAGGAAGGGAGTGTGTAGAGGTATAGTAGGTTGTATGGTCCCTGTCAGCCACTGTGCCACTGACGGCTCGCTAATTGCTCAACCAACCTCCGATCCTTCCGCCCCCTCCTTCCACGGTGTGCCACCCTTCAAATCCAAATCCATCCCTTCGCAACGCCTGGTCGGTGCGGCCGTTTCTCGTCCCTCCTCTTTCCACTCTCCGCTCTCGTCCTCGTTTCCTACTTCGTTCTCTGGCTCGCAATTGCGAGCATAGATCGACTATTCGCTGCGAACGCGAAATTTCTGTGTCGACCAAAGTGGCCGCGCCGCCGCCGTGCCGAACGGATTCTTCATCTGGCGTTCCGCATGCCATCACGCGCGTTGTCCGTTTATATTTACCGTTTACCGGCGGTTTACGTATACACGCGGTTTTTTGTCGACATCGATTTAGCTCTCATTCAGCTGTGCACGTTGGCAGATCAATTAATCCCGTGAAACGTTCCCTTCGCTAAATAATTCTTAATACATATATGACTCGCGCTCTCAAAATTAAATAAATTAAACTGTCAGTCAGAGCTTTGTTGAAATTTTTTAATAGATACGTCAATATCTTAATTTCATATTACACGAGATTTTTTTTTTTTTTATGTTATATGTGGAAAAGATGCAATTTAGAAGTGATTTTAAAACGTATTATTAAATAATTTCGAAAACAATTCTCACTGTTGTGTAAGTAAGATTGTTAAAACGTCAAATGCGTCCACGTGTGCGCTTTCGCACGCGCGCTTATGCCATCGATCCCCCGCGTGTTGGTGCCTGCGCGCGCGAGCGGACGGACGAGCGAGTTAGCGAATGGATGGACGGACGTGCGGACCAAGGGTTCGGCACGATCGCGAATTAATCGAGCATATAATCGATGTGCGCCTGTCGATGTATGTATATGGAAACCATCCGCCTGGTCACCCTCGCGAACGCCGCCCTCCCTTTCACTCCCGCCTCCGCTTTTCCGTCCCTCTCTGCTGTCTGTCGTTAACCCACAGTGCCGCGCACAGTAACGCTAATTTCTGTGCCGGACGTGTCGTCGTACTAACCCGTCGAAAAACGTCGAAACGGCGAGCTTACCTTCTCGTTTGTGCCGCCACGCGCTTTCGAGCGCGTCCGGAGGCGACAATATTTTCCAAAAGTTGCCGCTTTGAATTTTACTGTTGACGGACGTCGCTCGCGCGAGAGAGTCTGGCTTTGGCAAAATTCAATTGCCGCGTTCTGTTATAGTTGCGATGAAAAGTAAACGTAAAAAGCAATAACGATAGACAGAGCACAGTGTTACGTTTGTTCTTTACTTTCGTATATCGTTGTGCTAGCGTAAACTAATCGTTGAGAGTATCGAAAAAGTAGCAGTAGCCGATCTTAAACTAAGCAAACCAATCAACTTCGTGCACGCAAATTCTATTCGTTTTAACGTGAATCTCGAAACAATTAATTTAATATTAAGTAATGAAAAAAAAAAAAAAAGCAAATGTTTCAGTTCAAAAAGAGATTTTCTATTTAATTCTATGTATTAATACTCGAAATCAGCGCGAGACGCTCAACGCTGCTTTTAATATTGTCGAAATTTTTATGAAATATCGACCGCGTTGTTGTGTACAGGAATTTTCGATAACATAGCCTGAAAACCGGAAGGAGCGTTGGCGCGCGGTTTGCTGGGCGGGCGAGTTGCAAATTTTGTATCTGATGTCCCCAGAACGGAAATCAGGGGGCACTGCAAAATTGATCTGTCTCCTGATTTATTACCGCGAACTAATAAAGCCGGTATCGAACGTGGCCCGCGGCATCCTCGAAACGCGCGATAGGTGCCTATCCCGCGGCATCTATATGATTGGTTCAAATCCATACTTTACAAGAGCCACCCCTAATAGCGGCCGCCGCGTGATGGACAGCCGTGAAAGCGTGCAGGGCTGTCGCCCGCTCGCGTACTCGATTAACGAATGAAAACCGAAAGGTGAACAAATTTCCGATACATCGCTTGACGAAATTAAAGCATTTTTTTTTTTTTTTTTAATACAAACGCGCGCGTTAACGCACACATTCGCGATTAATTTCATCTCTATTCTCTAAAGGTTTTTATTAAAGTTCGCAAAATCAAAATTGCATTTTAATTTAATCTGTTTGGGTGTATCTACGGATTCTGATATTAAAAACCATATCAAGTTAGTTCGGTTTAGAATTGTCAAACAATTTTAACTTGTGCGATCTCTGTTTTCCTTTTTTTTATAAGTTGCCAACAAGAAGACGTTCGTAAACACGTATATGCCGAAATTGCAAAAAAAAAAAAAAAACAAACAAACGGTAATAGTACGCAACATAGTACAACGCGCTCTTCTATGCGCGAGAATCCGACGTTTTTAAAACCCAAACATATAGATTATTTCGTGTGTGTTATATTTCTCCGTTTCATTTGCGCGCGAAACGAGAGGCGCGGGAAATTAATTAAACAGCTGATGAACCATGATGTACATGATACATCAGAAAGATACAGAGAAAGAAAGAGAAAAAGCTTGCGCTGCCTCGGGGCGGAGGGACGATGTTTCCGGGAGACCGTTGGAGTGATGGAGCGAGCAGAGAAAAACAAACGCGCGGCATTCAACCGCCTCCTGGAAATCAGCGCGCGGTCGCTCCGGAGATTTTCAATTTGCGGATTTGTTAAGGGCGCGCAAAACGTTACTCCTGGCGCTGCTGCTGCTGCTGCCATTCCGCTCCGTCGTGCGGAATACGTCAGTTTGCGCGTACCTGTCAGTGCTCCCGCGCGCGCGCATCGGTAAGGAAAAAAGTCCGCAGTGGTACAAAGTAAAATTAACCGGCCAGCCGGGCCCGACGGATTTGATCGGATTGGAAATCTGATTTCCGATTCCCGACTATCACTCGAAAGAGAGCTGAACGTACATGACCGCTGAATAATTTTTATCGCAACGCTGCCTCCAACGCTGCACCTCCAACCTACCGACAAGAACACGGATTATTCATGCTTTTATAAAATTAATATTACACAAAAAAAAAAAATATTTTTTTCAAGAACATCTGTCAAGTAACAAAAGAAGTAAGATTAGATATTATTAAATTATTTGTATGTTGATAGAAAAATTATGCAATAGAGAACGTTGTATATTCTTTAAATACTGTAAGATATAATAAATAGGCAGCATTTGTAAATATTACGTGATAATTGAATTCATTAGAGTTTTGCATTCTCTTACGTATTGTTTACATTTTCTTACGTTTTTTTTAAAGGGATCTTAAAATAGACTGTTTTTCGATAAACCTATTTTATCGATAAAACTGAATTTTTTGCGCACACTAATCTTTTTTCTGTGTGAATTGATAAATCCTTTTCTACAATTAAAGTACATACAATAAGGGATCCGGGACGTCCAAATTTATATAATTTATATAATAAAATATATAATTTATATAATTTATATAACAAAATTTAAAACAATTTTTCTAAACTTCAATTTTTTTCATTTTATTATACAAATTTGGATGTTCCGGATTCCTTATTGTATGTACTTTAATTGTAGAAAAGGATGTATCAATCCACACAGCCAACAGAAAGATTAGTGTGCGCAAAAAATTCAGTTTTATCGATAAAACAGATCCACTTTAGGATCCCCTTAACGACTTTAGATCTCACAATGTTTCGTCATATTTCAATTAATATTCTGTTCTCCGCGTGTGTTTTCCGAGCGGAGATATATTTCTCACATATATATTATATAAGTTTCCCCAAGATGCGAGATAAACTCTGTTTAATGTCATACTTAGGATATTTGCAACTGCATCACGTATCGCGTTATGTAGCAAATTACAGACACACCAACACGTTTTAGGCCAAACTAGCGCGCTTTCTGGTAGTACGCTCTCTGTCGACGTGATCGTCGAATTCGCAAACTACATTTGCATAAATTCCGGGATACCGAGACAATTTGGACTCATAAACGTAATTAATGGCGGAGCATTAATTCAGAGATTTTTCCCCGGTTACAAACACATGCCGCGCTGTTCGGTGCCAAGTGTTCCGCAATTTAGCTAAATAATTACTAAACTTGCTCCGCTGCTGCTTCCCACACACCGCGCGAATTGCAACGCGAAACGCCGATGTAATCATCTGACGGAATAACGTTACTCACACTCTGGCTTGTATCTTATTGTATCTTTTTGTTACTCGACATTACACATGAACTCACTAAAATTCGTCATATTTGCTTTTATGAATTTTGGTAATTCATAAAAGCGTTGGTAATTTTTCAGTTGTTTTCATTTTCCTAATCTTTCAAATCTGATTGTGCAGATAATATATAAAGAAATTAGATAAAAAATAATTTTCATGAATTTTGACGTTAAATCAGCAAGGAATTCCAGGATGAAGATGATTAAAGTCCGGATTAAAAATACACATTGTCCACGATGCAAAGCTGAAGATTTTCCATTCTTATGTGCGAAACTCTGTTCTCGCAGCGACGGAAAGGGATGCTGTTGCAAGGCGGACATATACATATGTACATACGTATATACATAGACGTTTGTCCCGGGGCAGGCTTGCCATCCTAAGCCGGCTTGACTAATTGGCAGTGTTATAATCATGGGTACACGGTTAGGTTGGTATTACCGCGAGTTATAGCCCCGTCTCCACATTGGCGACCGCCACGCACATTCGCGCGCAAGAGGGAGCGCTTAATGACCCCGTCGTTTACGCAAATTTTCCCATTATGCGACGCGGTTTTGGACCGCCAAACGGGACGATCTGGACTATCGTTGGAACGTACCTAACGCCGTAACAAGACAGTGCTAGAAATTGAAAAGAAGAAAATGTTGAGTAACACGTTTCATTAAAAAAAAATTTTTTTAATATTGTATATGTATAGGATAAGTGGTGTTTAAAATTTCTATTCAATTTTCTAAGAAAGACGATTATTTTCTTCCTACATTTAATACAAAAAAAAAAAATAATAGTAATAATAATTTAATACAAAAATTTGTTTTTGCAAAATAAATTTTTCTTTTATCCTCTTGAGTTTTGAGATTACTGTGATTTAATAAGAAATAAATATGTTGAGAAGAAAATTTCTCGTCCGTGTCTCTCTTTCGATCTACTTCATAGAAAAAATTGAACGCCGTTCGAAAGATAAGAACGAACTTCGTGAACCGCACAAGCAAAAAAGAAAGATAATACGAGGCGTGCGGTATATTTCATCGCAAAGGGATGTTGCGGTTTCGCGCGCGCTCGCAGCAAAAAGGCACGTGTCTGTGTGGCCGAAGGAGATACTGATAATAAAAAATCGTGGGATATAAAGTAATTCAAACAAATGCTTAGGCGATATATTCCGCAGGGCTTATCCGCGACTGGTCATTCATAAACGTAGGGAAGAAATGACACTCTAACGGCCAGCTATCCGTAATGGTTAGGAAGTGGGAGAGATTTGTTGGCAACGGACGCGTCGAGAGGTATAACGCACATTTGCCGTTCGCGCGCGAAACATCCTTCGATGATGTCGATGATATCTCTTCCACTCGCAAGTACCTCGCGTCACAGAAGCGCTTTCGGCGCTGATATTTTAGCGACAATCGCGCGGTTTTTTCAACAGATTTTTTCTTCATAAAGATCAATACTCTCTCTAACGGTCGCTCGAAAGAGTTGTTGGCGAACACTCGTTGTCGGCATGAAGAGTTCTACGGAACTTCATATCGATAGCCAGCGCGCGTTCCATCAGCCGGTGAGTCCCAGGGGTGTGATCGCTGCTAACTAAACTTGTAAATCTCCTGTCTCCGTGCCCGAGCTTTCCCAACTGACCAGAACGCATTTGTCTACCTTACACGGTAGTATAAGCAAGCAGCGCCATAGAAAATCAGACGGTTATACGAATGTACAATTATGCGTCACGACTCGAGTTTTTTAATCTCTTCAAAATGCAAAATTTTTATTTTGCTACATCGAATATTTATCGGGTTGCGGCATTGTTGCAGCTCGCGCTGCATTTAACAACGCGTCTCGCGTTTCAGCTCGTTTCAGCTACCTTCACATTCTTGTCCTATAAACTTTGATGTACGAATCTCGTCGAGACATAAAGGCAGTTTCTGACAGTGGGGAGAGATATACGTAGCGCGCGTTCGCGCGCGCATCACAAACAAAAGCTGGGCAAACGAGAAGTTACGAGGACCCTTTACACCTCCCCCTTGCCGCCCCTGCTCCAGCATCCGGTTGTCTCGCGTATTATGACTGATGTCTTAGTTAACCGTTTCGCTCGCGCCGCTCCGGGCCTTAATGTCCCGGAGAAGAAAGAGAGCTCGCGAGATACGGCCACTTGTGCCCGAGCATTGCCGCTGCCGCTGCCGCCGCCGCCGCTGCCGCCGCTTGCCGCGTTAGAAATTGTGAAAAATGGTTATGGCGCGGCACACAGCCGCGATGATACGTTACGATACCACTGCCTCGAGAGAGTGTGATAGCGATTTGCTGCCGTGATTATCTACATTCGTGGATTTATCAGCCGAGCTCCAGACAGATCCCGTACGTCGAAAAATTTATAACCGTAAATATTTTAATTGTAAAGAGAAAGCTTTAAACATATATCTTACGACGACGTATATTCAAAATATATTTAAATATGTTATTACGAATGACTTTTTTTATCGTTTATTTATGATTAAAAAAAACCCAAAGCAAAAAGATATTTTATTTTGTGTGAAGTTGTTCCTATTGTGTGAAGCGTCAACGAGACGTGCCAAAAAATTAGATAACGCTTCGTTGCCTCGATTGAAAATTATTAAAGAGCGTTTAATCTCGTTTTTTTTTTTTTTTTTTAAGCCACGGCACCCGTTTGCTTTATTTTGTACAACTTTTGTGTTCAAGCACCCCCTTTGCCTTTTCCTCCATCCTTCGCGTTTTACGGTTTTTCATTCCTGCCGTGCGCGCTCTAATCGCCGGCCCTTTCCGCGGTAATATTTAATTTTTAATCCGCTCGTATTCAAATGCACCCGGCACCCGCACCCCGCGACCCTCTTAATGGGAATACAATTTATGCTCGAGCCGCGGCTTATTTTACATTTTATGCTAAATACTCAGCGGCTACGCGCCCACCACCACGTAGTTCGGAGTTCCGCAAACAATTAATCGTATGAGCGCGTGTGTGAGAAAATGAACGATGTAATCCGCGGCCAGATGCATTTCTTGACGCCGCGCGACTCGCTGAATTTTTGAAAAAGAAACGTTGTCTTTAAATGTAATCTCTCGTTGAGAGAAAAATTAGATTACATTTTATCTGTACAATTTACTTAATATTGTTAGAAAAAAAGAAGAAAAATAAAAAAAAGAGAGAGAGAGAGAGAGAGAAACAGAGAGATTCAATATATCATCTTGATTTATAATATTTATAATTTGTGATAGTCTTTCTTGAAAAATTAAAGAGTTCAAGTTGTTATCGTATTTTAATTATCAGTTTATATAACAAGAGATTTTATGTTTGAAAAATATTGTTATATTAATTCATTCTCACGTACAGAGTAATACTATCCCTCCTTAGCTAAAATATCCTATCTGGCATATCGGAAGAATCGAAAAAACTGAGGTTTTATTTTTTTGTTTGTGCCATCAGTAGTTAGGACAAATAAATTATAGACACTTTTTAGAAAGTCTATAAAGCCTTCAGGACTTTCTAGCTTCATTTAGAAGATAGAACACGTGTTGGAACTTTCAATATTTCAATATATCTTGAAAAATTCAAAAATGCGAGACGTTTTAACTAAGGACGGCAGAATACTATCTTTCTCCCAGGTTTTATATAATGCTATAGATATTGTTTCTATGTCTTATCGAGTAACGCGGAAACAAAAAATTGTCAAGTAAATTCATTCCGATACAGAAAGCGCTTGTTAAGCGCTCTCTTTCTTTTACTTGGAAGATGTAGAAGTACACACACCCACCCTCGTATAATTATCTGGTCGAGGAATTTAGTCAACATAGCCGAAGGGCGTTCGCTGAAACTCAGTTACGGTTTGGTCAGCCGGCCCGGTCGAAAACTCCCGCGGGGCAACTTTAATCTGTAATTTTTAATCAGACACCGATTAAAGCACTAATAGGCAATCCCGGATGAAAATGGCCAAGACCCTTCGGACACTGGCCACTCGAGCGTCCCTCGATATTTTCGGTTTAAGAGCGCGCTTGATTTTGTCATATGTCCACTCGCAGCTTATATAATTTAACTTACTCGCACACACATTTGTACAAATAATTCAAACTTAACGTTTACTTTGGAAACAACGAGTCGAATGAAGAGTGCGCGTGATTAAACTCCGAAATGGACTCCTTCGTATCTCGGCAAATGTTTCGCCTGAATCAGAAATGAATGGCGTCTGCTTGTCTACGTTCTCATTTCCGGGCTGCCGACTGACAGGAAAAAGGAAAGAACTCCCTTCCGGCTCTCTTGGCCGCTTATTTTTTCACTGGTTGCTCATGCATTATTTAAAGCTCGGCAACGAGCGTTAAAGTCACTAGGAAAGCTTTCCGCCGTCGGCGCTAACGGACTCCCGGCATTTCTGTGTCTTAATTCCTCAAAAATTTTTCTTCAGAGCGACGACACTATCTCGAGCGTAAATGTGTAACGCGAGATAACGTGTTACAATTTCGTTTTAAATTAACCACGTGCATAAATTATACTTTCGTATGTGGCCGTCGATGCAACATTTAAATGCGCGACGAGCAAATTTAGATTTCCTCCCGGCAACCTCCGGACATAACCGTGATCTCGATTTAGACCGACCTAACGAGGCGGCGATTTGAATAATTGAACGAATCCTAAACCTCATGTCCGGCTATTACGAACGTTGAATATTAAAGCAATCGTTCCCGTTCCGCTACGCCGCTACCGGCAATTTCGATTCCCGCATTCTTTGCTTGCTCGGATCGAACCTTTTCGCGTTCGTAGAAATTATACTTCTTACACCTGATAGTTTTCACTAATATATTTTGCAAAAGTGTCCCAACTAGGTATATATAACAAAAAAACAAGATATTCCAAGTATATAACAAAAAAAAATAAAAAAATAAAAAACTTAAAATATTTAGTACGTAGATTAAATTCAATAGATTTCCAATACATAGACTCTTTTTTATTAATTTTAAAAGAGATTCTTGTATCAATCTTATGTGCGCAGATTCTTTCTAAGCATAATCTTAACAGTTTATTTATTTCTTTGCTTAACATTTTCACATACGCTATGTAAGATGTTTTAACTACAACGGAATTAAAACTTTTTTTTCGAAGCACTTAATAGCATCTGTAATTTTCAAAAAAACCAAAATAAATTAAACAACTACAAGCTTTCGATCGGATATACGTTATATTAACGTACGCATGCTGTTGCTACGCTGAAAAAAAAACTTTGAATCTAATTAACATGCTCGTTCTACCGTCGAGGATCAGACCTCGCCAGAAGGAAGGATTTTTATAGCGCCTTTAGCTAATGGAATCGATAATTATCAGACGGCGCTATTGAATTATCCTGCCATTACTCGGGGAAGATAATTAAGCAACGCTTCGGTAAGCAACGCGACAGCGGAAACATATATTCTTAAGCTTCTCTGTGAACTTCGTTCTCTCTCGGGGGTTCCCAAAACTTCCGCTTCGATATCGCCGCATTAATCTTATTAAAGATCCTCACGAGTTAGTCCGAAGTAATCGAGACGCGACATTTGAAAAGTGACGAACTTGGTTTGTTTTACGACGACGTGTTAATCCAAAAGAGTTAGTATTTTTATACATTGCCAAACACAACGAAGCTCAGAGTTTTCTAATCGCCTAAATCGTCTTCAAAGTCATTATTTCTCGACGGTCTAACGACACTCGGACAACAAACGCAACGAATGCCCCACACATTTACCCTCTCAGCTCAAGATAGAAGATATATAATATAAGGGTTATTAAGTGGCCGCGCGCGCATTCACTTAATCCCGCGGGTGAATATCACCCGGTATCTCCACGCCGATCAATCACCGCCAGCCAGGCGGGGTGGAAGTCGCATTATATAGAGAGAGGGTGTATCGCGAAGCCGAGGCGAAGGGCCTTTGAAACGGAGCGCGGGCAGGACAAGGCAGTGTCCGGGTGCCAAGCTCGCTTCTCGCCTCCCCGTAAATACATTTGCGCGAACGAGCGAGCGAGCGAGCGGGCGCGCGATCGCCATATATCATTTCGTTATCATCGACTCTTTATATGCGGTCGCGCTCCATTTTCTGTCTGTTTGCCCCGTTAAACGCCGGCCGCCCGTTTTGATTCAGTGAAACCATTAGCCGGATTTCGGGCCGCCACCACCGCCGCAGCCGCCGCCGCTGCCGCCGTATTTTCCGTCCTCGCCTATCGCCCCGGCTATCTCGCCGTATCATCCGCGAATGACTGCCACCATTATCGGTACGTACCGGCGCGAAAGATAACGCCCGGATAGCCCGTCATCCATAAAAATATCTACTACCGAGCTGGTTTGCGTCCGTGCCATTCGCGAGATAAGCAAGATCGTGGATCGAACTCTGCGCCGTTGAGAGATAGACGCGCGCTAATGGCCTTTTAGCAGCCTCGGTGGAGCTCTAATAATTCTACGACGTGCGAACGTTGTGAAACTTGAAATGCAAAAGAACTTGGTCTCGCGAAATTGGAGTTAAATGTAAAATTGAAAATTGTTAGAAGAAAAGATTTCAAAATGAAAAAATGTTTTCAAAGAAAAAGCTTGTTGGTGATTTACCATCGTCTCAGACTTGCTACAAAAAAAGAAAATAAAAATCTAAACATATTATTTTGAGTTTGCAGTACGTTAACCGAACTACAAATATTTGTTTTAAATATTGAAAAAAAAAGATTACCTCAAAAAACGTTGCGTCTTAGTTTGCAGAAATTAAACTGTTCAGATATTGAATACGCATCCGCAGACAGATCTTCCACAACCGACCCTATTTTTTTGCAATATTAAATCTCCGAGCGCATATGCGAGTGAACCGCGCCGGTGAACCATCGCCATCTTGCACCAGGATGGCGTGGCGTGGTGCCTGGTGAGGCGGAAACAACTGATAGTGACGTCACTGATCGACGCTTACGGTCGTAAGCGAGGACGGGGTAAGCGCCGATATTATCCATTGTACTACGAATACTCCCGATAAGCCGCACGATAATAGAATTTACGCGACGAATTCGTGCTCTCCATTCCCGCTGACGATAGGATATTGGAGTCGGAGTTACAGCCGCGACGCTTGTCGAAGCTATTGGCGCGTCTCGAAAGGAGACATTAATCAATCGAGTGATAGATCGAGTTATGCGCGTTTATTTTGTCATCAGTCGCTATTATACCGCGGTTTTAAGTAATTTTCCTTTGAAATAGAATTGTAGAAGAAGCTGAAGGATAAAAAAAAATTTGTTTTAGAAAAGTAGCAACTTGATTATCTTGTTCAAGACAATTGCCTCTTTGCATTTCGGTTCTTGAAATTCCCTTTAGTGTTATTATATTACTCTAAGAAACAAACAAACTAACTCGAAACGATGTGAAATAAATATGACTTAAAGTGTAAATGTATTCTTTTTTTTCGAAAACTTCGTACTACGTCAAAATCCACGAAGTTCTCTCGTCCGGAAGTACGTTGAGCGAGCGGAAAAGGCTGAATAAGATCCGCCTTGGCGCATTTTCGGCATGCGGTTTCATGCGAAGGCAAAGATTGCGTCGGGGTCGTTGCAAATAGGGGTGTCAACGGCATTGGGGTTGTATTGTGGAACGTCAATGCCGGAACGGAAACTAACTCCCTCCGATCCAACCCCTTGGTCTCTTTGCCCGTCTCCTTCCTCTGTACTGTAACCATCAGAACTATACCATTTCCTTCTCTGCGACCTCTTCAGAGATCTGGTTGCAGTCGCGAAACCAGACTGATCTGATTGAATGCGGAATTAATTCTTTTGAATATATTTTTTACACCTTCAGTTCGCTAATTTTGAGAATCAGCCGATAGTTTTCGTTTCGCTCGCACTTGTTAGCTACTTGGGTCGATGATTGATTGACATACAATTAGTGTGTCCTTTTTTAGAACCACTCAAGATCACACAGAGGAGTTCATGATATCCACCCTCGCAAGTCTCGAACGAGAGAGCGTCATCGTATTTTCGCAGTCACGTCAACGGTAAAAAAATTCGACGCGCCACGCCGTCTTGTCAAGTACCAGTAAGTTCGAAAGTTCTCGATAGCCGATAACGGATAACCGATAACCGGCTGTCAGAGCGAACCACTTATCCTGACACCTGTGTCGCTTCTGGTTATTCAAAGCCGACGGCGCACCGTCAAAAACGATGACGGCGCCTTTGTCCGTTCGGGTCCAGTGACAAAGCGAGTGCGTAGCCGACGACAACTATTATTTTCCCTAACTGGACTCGTTAGATTTCCCATTGTGCCGCATATGTGATGGCGATAGGCGTGGTCATTGATCTTGCTGTTCAGAGAGCTGACGTTCTGTCGTTTCAGTCTCGGTGCAATGTGGTAGCGCGTCAGACGCCGGCTAACTTTGTCCCGGAAACCCACCGTTGCGTCGCATTAAACGTCGTAAAGTTGTGGTGGCTTTTCTCTTTAACGAAAGATCGATTTTTATCACGGCATCGTCAACATTGTGACGAAAGAATGGAAAGAAACAAAATAAATGAAAACAGAACAATATTATCTCAAACGTAACATATTGTTATAGATTTGCGAAAATAAATCTATCGTCTTCTCTTTTAGTGCAGAAAAATGAACCTCGCTGCCGTTGAATCACCCCGAAAGAAATCTTTGTTAATTATCTCTAATGGTGGTTTTTCGTGCGGACGTGTCGGCGCTCTCTCTCGTAGGCGGTAAGCCTACGTCGTTCTTAATAAATGACCGGCATTCCGCTAATCCAAAAAAGCGTTACAGAACGTGCTGATTTTCCCAGGCACAAGGTCGCCTCGAGGTCTACGAAAGTAAACGAAGGATAAAATGATTATATGAGAAATCTCGTTTATCCGGTAGGGTGCTCAAAGGGTGCGAGCCGCGAGTATATATATATACTTACGCGGAAACGGACCAAGCCGGAGGAAACGGAGGTCTTAGTAAAGGGTTTTAGGACTACCATTCCGCGCGACTACTCGAGTCCTTATTAATAAGGTCGGATTAGCATAACTGCCCCGATCCGTCGGCTGAACTCCGCATAATTAAGCCGCGAGATCTCTCGATTACCATCTTGACCGAGAGCGAGAGCATCCAAAGCGTATCGAGAGACCACGTGATTCGGGGAGATAAGCCGCTTCAAACCTTTGCCCTCCTATCTCTCTCTCTCTCTCTCTCTCTCTCTCTTCTTCGGTTCTGAGCTCGGAATTCGGTGAAGTTCTAGATAGGACTGATAGCGATAAAGTTTCGTGTCGTGTTTCGTAATATCCTATGAACTTGTTCGCCTTTGCAAGGGTTATTTTGTCGACATTACTTCTTTTGTCTTTTCTAAGTTTTCAGTGACGTGTCTCGTACTTGCGTGTGCATATGTGAACACATAAATATATGCATGTACATATATGTGGATGTTAGTATGAAGAGAGAAAATACACACAATCTAGCTTCGGTATTGATAACTTGCAAATTTGACGAGACACACGCTATATTGTGTGGATATCAATTAAAAATATCTGTCGAACGGTCGGTACTTGAAAAATACGCTCTGATAGGAGATTAAACGGATGTTATGAAAATATTTGCCATGTAACGCGCGCACCCAGAGAGAGAGAGAGAGAGACGTACATGTTGAAAAATACTCAATATTGTCAGCCCTTGAATCGTTTGTGCTGCGTAATTTTTTGACATCTGTGTTTTGTATTCAGATTTTATATAAAATCAAGAATCTCAGACGTGTGAGAATATTTGCGGACAATTTATATCAGTGAAAACATTTGAGGTTTGCGAGTTACCGATTATCTTGCTATACAGAGGAAGATTCGCATTGTTAACATTGACGACTTTGCTTGTGTACGATAAAGGTATAACGATGCTGCCATAGCGATGTTGTCTTAATATACACGGGACTTATCGTTCGGGAGAAGCTAAAGTAAACTTACTCGTCACGATCCTGCGATACAAACTGTTCAATAAACACACATAATCACGGAGCAACACACACTAGAAGAAATCTAGTCTCACAGTGTATAGAATTCTGTATCGCAGAAATTACAATGAAAATTATTCTCTCTTGTAAAAATGTGAAATTTTATTTACATTATTTTTTTATCCCGCACGCGTCGGGTATTGCTTTTATAGTAGCAACTTTAATTGACAAAAAGGTTAGGTTAACCCTTTCGCGGTAACTGTTATCAAGCTGACTCGCAACCAACCGAGCCGATAACGCTCTGACAGTGACTGCTGTCACTGTCACGAGTGTCGTCAACGAAGAAAGGGATGTTTGCGCTTTGCAGGGCAAAAACTGGAGGCCACGTCACGACGGTATAACAGCTTATCGGCCGGTGCGGTACATTAAGCACGGCCGTTACCGACGCTACCACAAAACGGGGATCGTTCTGAGCTTTAGGCGAAGGGGGGGAGGTGACGGGGAGGAGGTTGGGGGGTGTCGAAAGATTATCTTGTCGTATTCAATATTCCTATGGAACGTTCGAGATGATAAATCGTCCTCGACGATAGAAAAGATGCATCGAAGCCACATTTCGGAACCTTCATCCACTCCGCCACGGTTCGCTTCGCGGTTACACGGGGGCGTTCGTTGTGTATGTGAGGAATAATAGTAGTAGGGTTGCGCGTATTCTATTACGAATCGTTCAAATCGATTTTTCTCTTGGAAGGATGTGTACAAATATATGTGATCTCTTTAACTGACACTTTTGAAGGATAGTTGATCAGTAAAATTGCATTGTCACACTCGGTTTTTTGTTTGGCATTTGATGTTTTAACGAACACTGTGGATTAAAAATTGCTTATTTTTTCAAGGAAGAGACTACAATTGTTTTTCTTTTTAAATAGTAAATTTATATAACTCTCATATTATTCTTGTCAAAACTTTTGTGCTTTGTCTTTTCACTCTTTCTCCAACGGAATCTCTGATATCTGGAAACGACGAGTCGCAGAAATCATGCGGGTGCGAATATGCGTCCACACACCAAGAAATCCCGCGGGTATCAGTATAATAAAACCATTAGAGTGATCCTCGCGCGTGCATTCAAACCGTATAAATATCCGGCAGAAATCCCTCGCGCCGTTTCCAACTTCTGTGTAATGTTAAACTTGCGATGAATCCAAAGTGCGCCGCGACACGGGCGTATCTTTTGCCCGTCGCTCGAGAAACGAGACGTGTCATAGGGCGCGGCGACCGTCGACAATAATTCCCCGGCAGCCGTACGTGAAGTGTGCGGAACCCCTATGGCGTTGTCGCTCGTATTACGCGCGATATATTTTTTTCTCTCCCGGCGCGTCTGCCCGGCACTTTCGAGGTTCCATTATTTTATGTGCATTTTTGTCGCGAAAACAATAACTCCGCTGACCTGACTTTCTCGGATTTCGATCACTACGGACTCCATCGCATACTGCGATCGACGCAATCTTCCGCGATGATATTTATTTTGAAATGAAATCTCCAACACACGCAAAAACGTTGTTAAAGAAAAAGTATAGTTTAATATAATTTTTTAATAGTTTAGTATATTTAAAAAAAATAGTTTTAGTTTTTTGTTTTTTACTTGAAGAAAAAACCAGTTTTTTCTCACTAAAAAATTATATGAAATAGAAGTAACTCTTCTCATACATAAGCACAGATAATTTCACGATTGTACAACACGCGGTATTTCAAAAAGTTTATTTAAAAACTTCTGTAATAGGCACTATGCGATGTTTCTATTTCTCTTTCTCTATATTTCTTGCGTTCACTTAACTCCTATTGAGATTAACAAAGGGACGGTCATCATGATCCTAAGCAAAGGCTGAGCAAGCAGCGGCCTGCTTGCCGGGTTACTGCGTGTAAACGTGTACATAATTATCGGGGAGTATACTAGGACGATGTGATGTCAGCAATGGTCATTTGGCGCTATCGGCTGGCTCGCAGACTATCTCCTAGCTATTCTATTCTCGCCTGTCCTCCTGCTCTCTGTGCTCCGCGATGTATTTTGCTTCATGTAGCTCGACAGAGACCATCTATTGACTGAAGCATTAATGGGGTCTTATATCACATTATTTTTTATATGATTATTGTCGTCGTTTGCGTGTGTCCACAATTTTTACTTAAGTTAATCATTTATTCTATAACGAAATATATTTTATTTTATAAGAATCTCTCTTAATTGACTATTTTATTGAAGCAAGTCTATTTTATGCTTTTTAAAAAATGGTCTCTGAAACTAGAAATAAGAAAAGAAAGGATAAATGTTGACAATAACGAACCCCGATGATGTCAAGGACAACATATGTTGTCAAGGACACATTCCTCCGAGTAACAATCGAAAGATTTTAGCCGTCGTTGTTTCTTAAAAAGTTATTAACAAACAATTTTATAAATAAATTATTATTTGCCGACACCATATACATACATTTGAACAACATATGTCAAGTTAAAGGTGATAAGGGAAGTGCTGCGCACCTCCCCTATACTGAACATTTACCAGAAAAAAGAATTATATAACGTGAAAATTTGAAAAAGTGTAAACCGATGTGAAACCTTGCTTCGCGTGGAAAGTTGAAAATCCTTAAAAAATCTTGTTACAACAAGCGACGGCTAAAACCGAACCAAGGTTCCACATAAGTTTGAACTTTCCATATAAAGCGAGGTTCCACACAAGTTTATACTTTTCTAAATTTTGAACTTTTGTAAAATTTTAACAATTGTTTATGTAACTTATATATTTTTTTGAATAACTTTTTAATGAACAATGAACGACGGTTAACACCACTTGGAGACTACTCAAAAGAGTGTCCTTGACAATATATGTCAAAGTCAAAATGATCGAGGTCGTTGTCAACATTTGCCAAAGAAAGTATAGTGTTAGTTTTTTTTACTTTAATACTTTTTTATAAAAGCACTTGCAATGTTTCTTTTTCACAAAACATTTTATCAAGTTTACTTATCGAGTTAGAGGAAAATCTTGTCTCTTTCTGAAATGTAATTTCGTCGTAATGACGTCTAAGACCGTGAAATGCACATAAATTTCTTCCTTAGGCCGCGCTTTTACAGATTCTTTCACCGAGCAACGATATATCATGCTGCAAGGCAGCGGCCTGACGTTACCTGTCACTGCTTTAACCGAGCACCACTCGGATTAAGTGTTCCCGTTCATGCGAACGAGCACGTCAGAACTAGCTGCTGCCGAAACATATAGACGCCGACCGGAAAGAATACTTAACACTCTCTGGTTCGATGTTTCTACTCTGTCTTCTTTGTAATCTTCGCCCTTTATGTCGATCGTTTATCGTTAACTTGTGCAAAACTCGATTTTCTGGAGTAACTCGATGAAGACAAGGATCGATGACACGGAATGAAGATGGGAAAGAGAGAGAAGTTTTCTATCGTTCAAGCATTCTCTTTTCTCGAAATTTTCTTACACTTCTGAGAGACCATCTTATAAAGAAAAAAAACAAACTCGAAAAACGTCAATCTCTCTCTTGTTCTGCAGTTATGGCGCAAATACTGCTTCCACGTTATTTACGCTAGCTAGGTTAGGGTTAGGTTAGGGTTAGGGTTAGGGTTAGGTTAGGTTAGGTTAGGTTACGATTCCTTGAGCGGTTCTAACGTACGCGCAACGACCGAGAATATGTCCCGAGTGTCCGGACCTTCGTCTTACTGCGGACAAGAATGAGTTACTTGAGCGAGCCACCTTCAACTGGAGAGATTCACGAGTTAATCTCGCTCGCCTGCTTGGCATCGTCGAATTTGAACAAAGCGCGGTATTCATTCCCGCAATACCGAACAATTCGAGGAATGTTTCTGCGGAAATAAATTTAATAATGATTTAATTAGCACACATTCTCTCTTTCTCTTTCTCTTTTCTAGTTATTCGTGGTAATAATAACTGAATATGAATTCGAATGATTTCGGCAACGAAAAGTTTAAGAACAGAGGAGAGCACGGCGCGCGGATGAAGAATCGCGGTGACATACCACGCGGCCACCGCACAGATTCACAGAACCAGAGCGTTCTGTTACAACGAATTGCCATGCGCTGTTATCTTGCTGCGCGAAACATTAATAATAAAAGTTTTCGTTTATTGTCCCGTGAACGGCAAACCGAACCGGCTGGTAGGGGTGGAGAGACACGGCTCTCTGGCGACGTTGTACAGCGCTACAACGCGGTTGTGTGCGTTTTGTCTTCGTCATGAATGCTCCCTTATCTTCGAGCGAGTCCATCATCGCGGGACGGTTTTGTTCCCGGACGTGTTCCGCCGTAGGACTGTCTGCGAATTGTAAGGAGACAGGAAGCGCGCAGCGTCTGGACGTCCAGTCGGGAAATATTTCGAAACGTCGATCACACAGAGCCACGAGGGTCGAGAGCAGCCGGGTACACATTGCATGGGAGGAGTCTCGTTGTTAAACTAATGCGCCGGTGTGCGCCTCTCATCGCATATCTCCGCACTTCCTGCCAACGGTTTTGTCTCTTGCCCTCCCATACCTGCTAAGTTATTCGATTCGTATTTTTCAAACAATATGCTTTTTCGGGAAGGGGGAAAATTGATTAACTCTCGCGGAGAAAGATAAACAGTTTATCGTGGAATTTATATTTTTACAGATTCCGGATCTTTTTTTTCGGAAATCGGCATCAATCGGCTTTATTTTGTTTGTCAAGTTTTCTTTAATTAGAGTAACTGATCGGTTTTGCCAAATGCCAGCGTACATACATATAACAGCCGGGCAGATATACGCTAACATGTATCGAGCGTGTGCAAACGAGAGACGAGATTAGTTACCGTCGCTTCTGCTCGCTGCGGAGCGGCGCGAATCTGATCACAGGCTACGTTTCTCAGCTGACCACAGCTTCCCACCAGACCGTGCTTACTCCGTCCGGTAAAGGGACGCGATGTAAATCAGTCTAGCGGCAAGCCGCTTCAACTGGCCGCACATTAAGTTGCCTCGGGCTACTTCTGCGAGGGTTGCAATGATCCTAATGCTAGCTTCCCCGACTAAAATCGTACGAAAACTACGCGTGATTTCTAACACCGTCATGCCAATCAATGTATGTAATGCATATGAGTGATCCATTGATTTTGCACTTATCATTCTTCTACAAGAAACAGTTTATTCGTTCGCGTTGTTCCATCAGTCGTTGAGTATCGGTCAAACTACGTGTGTCGCGAAGAGTAAATCGATCGTTAAGTTGGCGCCGGCTGCCGGGGACACTTACAAATTAGCCAATCAAGTTCTAATCCCTCTACGATTTACCCCAATCAGCCCGCATCCCGCTCCGCAAATACTTTAATCCGTCCATTAATCCCGCAAGATAAAAGTTTACTGAGTAGTTACGGCCCTTTGTCGTCGGCTCGCTTGGTTGTGTATCGGTTTCAGAAGATCGGATCGAACCGGCAAACGACAGCGATAGTTTCCCGATCTCCGTTATTGGTGAAACAAGTGATCTCGCAAGAGGCGGACTCTGTCGAGAAAGATAAACTGAATGAGAAAAATTGTGAACGCGATCGGAACTTTGATTCGAAGATCTAATAAAGAGTATTAAACCTGATCGATCTAATTTTCAAAAGTTTGCAATTATAAATTTTAAATTGAGAATTAATGTTATATAAAATCAAAACCGATTTGTTTCTCTCTGGAGAAATGCATCTCTGAGCAAAAAAACCTCATGGTGGTGCAACGCGGTGAAGATTTTCTGTCGGGGACGCGTTTTCCACGCCGGGGCGTCGTATCTCTTCGGGGTGGTCATCTAGTTTATTTACGCGCCCGCTTTGCAGATCGAAAACCCAAAAAGGAGTAAAGCGGTTTCGTGGGAGCGGATGGAGCGGCGCGCAAGCGGAGGTGCGAGAGTCGCTGGAATTTATACTCCGCATCGTCGTAGCCATCCCCGGGCAATTTTTTTCAACCTCAACCTCGAGCAACCCCCGCGTATCCCCAGATGTACCCTCCCGGTCCGCGTACCGTCTCGCTCGCGCCACCGCCGGCTATATACAGAACGCTGGACAAACAACAATAAATACATTTTCCCAGGCCGGGTGGCAAACCCGGTGAGGGGTGGAACTTCCATGCGAGCACGTACGGGCATAGCTTAGCGTAATCTGACTGCACACCACCCCATTTCAGCCACCGACCCTCCACGCTGGAGCGTACGCAACCCTCCTGCCCTCAGTCCCCTAATCACCCTTCTCGCCCGCTCTGCCGTCTCTGCCGTACCACTGTCAGGAGACTGCAAGCGCCCATGCCAGGGGACAGAAACCGACCAGGGGGGATGAAAAGAAGGGAGATGGGGAAAAAAAAGACAAATACAAGAGCCGACAACGTAGCGTGGAGTTAGGTGGCATCACCACCTGACGAAAGAATTCCGCGACCTGACCAGAATTTCATTAGCCGTGGTCTGGCGAGAGGAGAGAGAGAGAGAGAGAGAGAGAAAGAGAACAGCAAGGCGGAAAAAAGGGGGAAATGGAGACGCGTCGGGCGCGTTTATCGGCGCGAAAGAGCTTGTTAAACGGGCTGTTTCACGGTACCTTTTCTTCTCGGAAGTAGCAGAGGGTTAAAATGGACGGAGATTTTGTGCTCGATGACGGCTTAAAGAAAGCACGTCGTTACAGTAAGAATGAAACCAATTTTCGTTCAAGAAACCAATATTGTTTTAGTCAGTGTTCGTTATTCGTTCACTTCATAACAGATGAATATGATAAGTACGATAGCGTTATACAAAATATATAAATGAAAAATTCAAGGCTATAATACAATAAGTCACGTGAAACCCTGTTAATTTTTTAATTTATATTTGCCTACAAATATCTTAATCATGATCTTAAAGACAAACTATTATGTAATAATATATTTTGCTTATATCCTATAAGCAAAATATATTATTATAAAATATATTATTTTGTTTATAGGATATAAGCAAAATATATATAAATGTTATTATATAAATGTTGAAGATGCAAGATTGTATGTTTTAATATATATAATTGTTAATATTATATATATATATATATATGCTATATATATATGCTATATATATATATATATATATAGCATGATTATAATATTCACACAATCATAAACAGACAAGTTGAACCACTTTCTTCCATGAAGTTTTATAACAAGTGAAGAGTAATTATTTATTATATACCATCAGTGATTATTTGTTATAGATTTTAAATAAGAAAAGAACCAGTAAAAAAAAAGTTTGACAAAAACACGAAGTCCTACAAGTGAATAACGTTTCTGTCCAGTTATTACACGATATTACGATAAGACGATACGTGTACGAATCGTCAAGGACTGTTTCCTCGTATCCCGCGGAAAAAAATTCAAATATTGCCGCGATCGATTTCTCTTTTTTTCAACGGAAGTTTAAGTGCGCGCCGTTCTCAACATATCCGGAATATCCCGGCAGCTCCGACCGTTCGGAATGCTAATGCGTGATTACGGCAGCCACGGTCGTAATACGCGAACTTTTTGTGCGGCTCACGTGTGACCCGGGGGCGCTTAAAACATCCCTTAAATTACCCCCATTAGCAAGGGTTGAACGCCGGGTAAACGAGGATTTCACTGGCGCTGTTACGCGAGATTTATAATTCCGTGGGAAATATTCCTTTCGGACATTAAATTACGTCGTTATACCGGGGGCTCTCACTCCTCGCGCCCGACCAGTCGATCCAAGTATAAACTTAAGCCGATTTAGCAACGTATTGTACCGCTATCGCGCTATTTTCGCGAACGTATTAAACGCCAAGTATAACGAGCCGACGCGACGCAACGGAAGCACGTTATCGCGGCGCGAATGAAAGCGACGATTCTCGAGTGGGCGACGATATGGAAACTCCTTCACTTGAGTAGTTACAGACACTCGTGTAGAAACACACTTTCTTTTTTCGGTAATCGTCTGGAAAAATACGACGGCGGTTTTCTACTTGAAAGTTGAAGCCGATATCACTCTCGGAAGAAGTAATTTTCGAAGAAGAGAAACGATAAATACTCACAATTAATGTACATGTGTTTTACGTATCAGATGTATATTTTTTATATATTATATGCAATTTACGGTAAAAATTGCTAAAAATTTCTTATTACCTTCTTATAATAAATATTTACAATAAATATATTTTATTATAATAAATATTTTCATATATTCAGCAAAATAACACAAAAGCTTGTATTAATGTCATTCTACTATTTAACTGTATCTTTGTGTGTGTGTAAATAAAGATCATATAAATTCTAAATTATAAAAAACAAAACAAAAAATATTTAAAATTAACATAATTTTACGCAGATTTTCCGTAAAAATGTGTCAATTATAAGTGTATACACACACTTACACACATAACTTTTATAGTCAATTATTTTGATGCGACGAAGTATGCCGCCAAATATTTTTGAAGAATTCTCTTCTACGAGACGATCTTGTATTTCGTGCGTGACGGCACACGCAGTCTGAATCTTATCTCTCTAATTTCTCGAAAACGAGCGTCCACCGTCGGCAGCTGAGAGACGCTCTCGCGGACGATTTACGGAATTTAAACAGCCCTCCGAGAAAAGGCGGCTTGCCGTTGCGTGGCAGGTCGGATTAGCAGGTTGGCCCCCGCGTCGAAATAATTCCCCTTCTCTTCCCCCCTCCCCCTGTTGTCCCCCGGCACCAGTTCTCGGTCGTCCCCACCTCCATCAGCCTCCGGGGTAGGTTACGTCCTTCCTGCGGGATAAAACAAAACAGCCAGCAGAGTATATTAATGCTCGGCTTAATGCAGCCCGCCTAATTAATGGACCGACTCTCCGGACGCCCGCTCGCTCGTTCTAAAAGTAAGAGATAACGCCGCTGCAGAAGCATTATTAAAGACAAAAGCGCGACCGCCGCCGCGCGCTCGTAACCTGGACAAGTGGAAATTTCGGTAAGCGCTTCCTGACGTAAGAGATTTTCTCCTCATCCTCTCCCCTCTCCTTAAGGTTGAGGAAGAGGCGAAACCAGAAGGAGATAATAACAGTGCATCTATTGAAGTCAATTAGACTCGCTTAAAATAAATAGGATTAACAAGATCGAAATGAGAAGTCGCAGCATTTGTGTTGTGTACAGAGAATTTTTTTGAAGTTTGAATTGAATATCATTAATGAGTATTTTGAATATGTTAATGAGAATAACAGAAACGAAAATAGCACTGAAATTATAAATATCACAGAAACTAAAACACAGTATTTCTGCATTAAGTTATCGAACAAGACAGAGATGCACTTCTTCCCATTTCTTAGAGTTCTGGAGGTGGCTCGTTGGGGGAGTGTCATGGATGCTGTGGGGGCGGAGCCTTGAGAGAGAGTTGCATCGAGACTGCTCCTCTGCGTCGATAAGCAGAGATCGCCTCCGCCCTACTACCTTGATTTTCTGAGTATATTTGTTAGTTCGTGATTAGAGAGAGAGAAAGCGGTATCTAAACTTTCTTTGTGACCCACTAAATCACTATCATTAAGTAAACCAAATCGTCACAAAATAAATAGCTCAAAATTATCAATTCGATTCGAATGGCCAGAGCTGTGGTTTTTAAATTACGCCTTTATTCCAGCCATTCTCTCGATTGTCGAGGGGACAAATCGACCTCCCCGTTCGTCGTAATATCATCTCCACGATAATGATCAGTGAGAGCGAAGCTACAACGGCTTGGTCAAGGAGAGTACTACACCGCCTCGTAGACAGGTTAGCGGTTCTCGAACGTGTAGCGGCTAATCGAATTATCGATGCTTTGAGGATCAGCGTCCGTGGATGATTCGATCACGTAGCTGATGAACAGTTCCGGCGCGGCGCGGCGATCAGCGATGCGAGCCACTTTCGAAGGGAACCTCTCGTTATGGACCCTCCTCGCTAACGTTTGAGCGAGCCGCGTTTCCGCTGCGCTCCGCTGCCCGCGCACAACGACAATATAACTTTGACCGAGTAATTAGTTTCAAAAATTGCCGGCGATACTCGACAAGCAGGCATCATTGACACCGCGCGTATTTCGAGCCTACTTCATGCGAGAGCAATTTTTTTCTCGTTTCGTCGCGTTTTTTCACGCAAATGTGAACTTGAAAACGATCGGAAAAGACAGAAAAACAGTTCAAATCACGATTGCTTGTGCAATCGGGCTTAGAACGATTATTATTATGTACTACTACATACGTTAAGATCGATTTGACCGATGATGAGGACGGATGTTCTTTCCGACCGCGCGCGGGAAAACCACACCCACCGCACTGATGAAAATCGCATTTTAAGTGAGGGGAAATTGAGCGGCACAACCTCGGGGCAGCGGTCGAAGATTTTCCAGAGGTCGTCGGCGGAATCCAGGTCGGCTTCCGCAGGAATTTGCTGTGGTGAAATTCCGGCGCGCGTAACTCGAAATATTTCTGTTATCGTAGTTCGTAGGGAAGGGATTTCGAGTTTCAAAGGAAACTCTCTCGCCACTTTCGTACGTTGTGAAACAGTGACGTCTCGCTTTTCGCCGAGTTGAACTCGAAACATCGACAAGCAAACGACATAGCACGCGTCGTTACGGAAATTCTATCTTTATCTTGGCAAAACGCGCAGACATAGAATGACGATGACGTCTATAGGAACTCGCTCGCGTGTATGTCAGCAAATGGAAACCGCCATATATGTATAAAACGAGCTCTAATTCTAATTACACCGAGCAAGGTCTGTGAAAGAGCAGCGTAAATTTAACATCGTGCCAATCGATAGCGCGTAGCGATTATTATGTGGCAAAGTTTATATGCGGGCAGATTTAATAGTTTGCATAATTTACCCCGCTAGTTAGTTATTCCATTAATCATTATCCCGAGGTAGGTGTGTGCACGCCCGCGAATAACAATCGTATTATTATTTATAACGTATTCAATTTATCGGTAACCCGCGGGCGGAGGTAAAGCGTGTAATCGATTCAACTCGATTAATTAACTCGCCCCCGCGTATGCGATTGTAATCGAGGTGCCTAGACGCGGAGGCCTCTCGTTACCGTGGACGACAACCTTCCGCCGTCGCGCATGGCTTCCTGTCGCGTTTTTGTCGCGCAAAAAATGCGCACGCACACGCACGCACTCACGCACTCACTCACGCACGCACGCACGTACGCAAGCACACGTACATACACGGGGTCTGTCACCGCTATTCGTCGCACAAAGGCGTTTAATTAGAAGCGCATCGGGAAACGGGACATCATCTGGCATCTGGTTTTTTGCCTCGGCAATTTTCGCGTTCCGCCAAGGCGATGCGGATTTTTCATCCCCGTCGCCCGTTAATAATTAACGGATCAAAGGCATCGTATTAATATTTGCCCCGAAGTCCCCGACCGCACAGAAGATATTAACCCGCGTAATATTGTGTCCATGCTAAGGGGAGAGGAGAGAGGACATATTGAAACCGCACAAACTTCGCTCATAGCATTCGTGGGTATGAGCTTGTAAATATACCGGGTGGCTGAGATCGAACACGGTGCGGTGAGCCCACGGTGGACATCGCCTCGGGAAAAAGTCGAAACCGTCGAAACATGCGCGATATTACACTTCCAAGATCAATCAGTTACCGTCAATCTAATATATGCGCTCGTTCTCAGTTATAAAGAAAACGCACACCCTTCATGTAAAACCCTTGTTCTTTCTTATCAAAATACCGGGATCGTTTTGAATTTTGATATTGAAAATTCATACGTACGTTTTTATTAATTTTCATTGAAAGATTTTTTTGTTATTTTTCTGTTTTTTTATGCAAACATTGTGATAGTTTAATGTGGACTTCTTAAAAAGAGAGTATCTCTTCTCAGCGGAATATCTCATGTTTATCCAAAACAGAGACAACGGTCGAGAATATCCAGTGGCTGTTTCGGAGCCGGTGGTGCTTAAACGCGCAATAAGTGAAGAGAGAGAGAGAGATGTGGGAGGGTCAAACTAATTCGATTCTAAACTCTGACCACATCGCGAGAAAGAGACCAGGACGCTTCTATGCGGGAGGGATCTGCGGAGGATGAGAAAAGCTACACACATCCCCGGAACCGAACAGGGTGGACACAGATGGCACTAACCGCGCCGTTAAATTCTCAAGCCGTAACTCTAATTACTCATAGACAAGCCGACATTCTAGTGCCAGATGCCGGTGAAACTTGTTAAAAGCACGCGAATGCGATTACTCATTCAATTTCTAGCCGCAGCCGAAAGTCGATTCGCAAAGATTTTTCGACTGTCGCAACTTTTTTCAAGTCAAAAAAACGATAGCATAAATATTGATAAATTGCACACTATAAGTGGCGCGATACAATGTAACGTGATACAATAAACATGTATGTAAAAGTTTAACGTAAAATTTACGTTAAATGCGATGAATATTCAATTTTTCGTTCATTTGCACAGTCAATGATTAAGCCAACATTTCTGCATGATGTTAAATTGCAGGCGGTAAAATGACTATGGATGGGAGCAAGAGCGAGCCGGGCAAGAACGGAGCTACTCAACAAGAATGCGCGGGTTGTGGAAAGACGATTACGGAGAGGTGAGTGCTCCTCGTTTTGTTGCGTGACACAACGTTTTTCGTGATATTTTATATTGCGCTTTGAAAAAAAAAAAAACGCTGACCGTAAAGACGGTTTATACTTAACGTTCGATCTTAAACGTCTGTTCTTCCCTCCGGACTATCGCAAACGCACGAACTGAGTTAAATGCGTTTCCTCTCGTTAACGAAAGCGTTACAGCGAGGAGTCGCGTTATTGGATTTAATGATCACACAATTGGAATATACACACGCACAACACACACGCATGTACATATCGCAGAAAAAACGCTAAATTGTTTCTCCATAATGTAAAAAAGCCAAATTAAAAACGCGTATATAGATTCAATAGTTTTATCTGAATTCAAGCATTCACTGTGAACTTTGTTAATCAGATATCTGCTGAAAGCGCTGGACATGTACTGGCACGAGGACTGTTTGAAGTGCGGATGCTGCGATTGCAGACTTGGCGAGGTCGGCTCGACGCTCTACACCAAAGCTAATCTTATTCTTTGCAAGAGAGACTATCTGCGGTACGTAAAAGACAAATGACGCTCGTTCTATCACAAGTCGTTCGATCTGTTTCTCGTGAAATTCTTCACGAGAAGCAAGAT
The DNA here is from genome assembly GCA_014825475.1 of Pseudomyrmex flavicornis. Lineage (NCBI taxonomy): Eukaryota > Metazoa > Arthropoda > Insecta > Hymenoptera > Formicidae > Pseudomyrmex > Pseudomyrmex flavicornis. Next base: position 7,729 of record QVNW01000679.1, on the reverse strand, counting down.
TTGCGCAAGAATTGCGAGAACGTTTGCGAGCGTTGTCTCGCGTCGGGAGTCAATAAACGCGAATAGATTGATAGGAGATGAAAATACGCGATCGGGGAGGAGCGAAAGGAAATCGAGGAAAGCGACGGCCACAAATCGAATTTTACAGATGAGTTTTCCCTTATTGAATACAACCACGTCCCATATAAACAAGCGAGAGCAAATAAACCGTGTTGAGATTACAAAGTCCCCAGGGAATGCGCGCAGGTGGCGCGTCCGCGCGAGAAACACGCACCATCGAAACATTGTGGCTTTTATTAATGGCTCAATATTTGAAGACGATATAGTCGTGATGCTCGTAAGCTTATTGGTTTCCGCGAGGCGAAAGTTTCCGCTTGCTCTCGTCATCGAGACGAACATTCAAGGATTTTTCTTGCGTTATGACTTTTCCGAAGCTTTCACAATATTTCGTGACAAATAAAATTTAATAACGCGTGTCGTCAAATCGACATTGTCTGAAGTATCGCGTGAAACGATCTAATAGATCACAATATGTACTATCTTCTTTATCTTTGTATTTCTCTGTATTTTAACAGACTTTTCGGAAATACCGGCCACTGCGCGGCATGCAGCAAAGTCATCCCGGCATTCGAGATGGTGATGCGCGCGAGAACTAACGTTTATCATTTGGAATGCTTTGCTTGTCAGCAGTGCAATCATAGGTAAGTAATGCAAGTTTTTTTTCCTTATCTGATTTGTTTGCTCCGTGAAAAACAGATTTTTTTAAATAGAAATTCAATTTCAGTTCTAAATAAATTTAATGTTAAAAGTCATTAATTATTCTCGATAATCGGCAAAGTTTAAGGGGATTCTAAAGTAGGTCTGTTTTATCGATAAAACTGAATTTTTTGCGCACACTAATCTTTTTTCTGGCTGTGTGGATTAATAAATCTTTTTCTACAATTAAAGTACATACAATAAGGGATCCGGGACGTCCAAATTATATAAAAAAATAAAAAAAGTGAAATTTAAAAAACATTTGGACGTCCCGCAAATCCCTTATTGTAGAAAAGGATTTATCAATCCACACAGCCAAAAAAAAGATTAGTGTGCGCAAAAAATTCAGTTTTATCGATAAAACAGACCCACTTTAGGTTAGGTTAAGATTTCCTTAAGAGAGAGATCGACTTAAAACAGAGAGAAACGTCGAAATGATAAGCTCCGATTCACATTTCGCCAAGTGGTTTCGCTTCTGCGAGGGAGCTCTTTTCGAGAGAAACTGCGCGCTATTATTTTATTAACAATAATGAAAGCCAGTAATTAAACATTCACACCCGGCGGCGCGCAGACGTCGGCGGCGAAGTCGCTTTCTCGAGTATTCCTCGTGGCAGCTCATCCGTATAACAATTTAATTCGAGCCACCCCAGCCAAGAACGCGCGCGCGCGCGCGCTTGGGGGTTTGCCTAACTTCTGCAGCACTTCGCAACACTTCGCTTACTTATTCACAACAACCGAGTTAAGCCGAGGCTCGTTCGAAAGCCGGGGACTCGAGCCGAAACGCCTCGGCGGATCTGCCGAATGGAGATAATCGGTACGCAAAGCTCGAGAGCCCGCAAGTCACGCCTTTGCGATGCCGTGAGGGAAAGTGAGAGAGAGAGAAAGAAAATTCTTCTATTTCTTCGTATTTTTCACACGAGACATCAAGCGAATGTAATATAAACGGTTGCAAATATCACAACTGTTCGTTACAAATAAGACTTTGTCATCATTTTAGAAAAAAAAAAAATAATGTTATAGTTCCGAGACAAAAGATAAATACACGAACATTTATCCACACGCAAATATTTGTTCTCAGCGAAATCGGGCGTCGCTTCGTTACCGATTCCGTGTTACAGTTGGTGTAAACGAATGGTTAGCTCCCCCAGCTTGAAACTTTGAAGAGAAGGATCGATGTCGCACAACGCGAGAAGAATCCGCTCGACATTTCCTCTCTTGACGGGCGTAATTGACACAAGAGCTTCCGACGAGAGAAAGTCAGAGAGGGAGAAAGGGGGAGAGAGAGAGAGAGAGAGAGAGAGAACGAGGAAAGTCAGAGTTGCGAACTATGTGAAGCGACGCGACGTGTGGGTGCCTCGAGGTGCACGTCAGATGCAAATCATGCCGACTAATTTCTCGGAAAACTCGCGGATTCGGAGGGAGAGAAGAGCAGAGCGAATATATATCCGCGGCGAGATACGGCCGAGCATAATAGCGTAGCGATAAAGCCGAATGGCCGAATTAATTATACCCTCGTGTCTTTGGTTGTCCAAAACAACAGTTCAACCATTCGATGCTAACATCCCTTTGGCCCGGCTAGTTACCAAAAGCATCTGTTTTGTATGTGTGTTGATTAACCCTTTGATGGTCGAGATTAATCTTTTTTTTTTTTTTCGAAAAATATCGACATTAATATTTTATTAAATATTTTATAATATGTGTTTTTATTTAAATTAAATTTACAGATATATATACAAAAAGGTGGGCTTCACACAAATTTGTAAACGTACGCGGTCTCGAATTTTAATCAGTTCCTTTGAAAGGGCTATGAACAACGCAATTATTTATTTAATTTAATGATGGCAATTTGGCTTTCGACAACGATTAAAATGATTAAATGGTATGTTTAAAAGGATTAATTGCGTTCTCTCTTTTATTAGCACACCGTAGGTTTCCATTAATTTTGCTATATATCGTGACACGTAGTGTGATATTTAGAAAACATTTCATAAGTTATATATATGTATTATTTATCAATTAAATTATGTCACATTGGAATAAAAAAAAAATATAGGAAGCAATGTGGAATCGATCCTTCATACATATCACTTGACGGAAGAGTCGATGGCATTTCGACGTATTTAATGTCACTTCTCGACATTTGCCCGACCTTTCTTGCACCCTCTCCTCAGTTTGAGTTGACTCGGCCGAAACACTAAAGCCGTGCATTAACTCTGGTGTCATGTGCCTACATTTATGTTTGTTTTTAATAGCATACATTTTTTTTGTTACAACGTAAGATATAAGACGAAATAATTTAATCTTATACAAGACCATGTGTTTCACCATCTTGAAGCCCATCTGTTTCTTTCAATAAAAAACAAGTATTTTCTGAGAATATTTGTTATGATTTTTTAATCTTCAAAATATTATCTAGATATTATACTATTTCTTTTATATAAAATAAAATATTAACGAATTAAGAATTTGAAGACGCGTACAGTTTTAAAACTAGTAATGAAATCTCACAGGTGATAAGAATCAATTACTGGATGTTTTTCGAATAAATATATTCAAATATATTTATATTCGAAGAGTGTAAATTCTCTTACACATTATTTTCGAAGTGAAATTTTCAATTCTTAAATCCATATAAGATGCTAGATTTGCATCACGTATATGAGATATTAATATTAGAGAAAATGTTAATATTAAAGAAACACATTATTTTGCGTCGTGTCATCTCAATTAAAGCGAAACGGATGTCTTTACAGAGCGTGGAAACAATATTGTCTCGGTGTCGTCGGACTATGCAGTAAAAAGTTTAAGAGCTCTCGAGAAGAAGTCCTCGTCGGCGCGTGACTGCCGAGCAAAGTCGATTACGGCCTAAAGATACGTCGGCGAAAGTATACTTTCTTTTGCGGTCGATGGTAACGCGCAACCCTTAAGGCGAACCATTGGTTAGGGGTCGAAGCGGTTGACCGTACGCAGAGGCGGAAACGGATGTGGCCGTTGGGTCACGCGAGTTCCACGAGCCGAGCATAAAACACCTGAGTTGTTTAATCATACGCTCCCGCGCTAGAAAGCGTCGTGGCTCATGAACTCGTAAGAGAGTGAGAGACCTTCCGTCTTCTTTTCTCTTTTTTTTTTTTCACCCTCGTCGGTTTCTCGAGTTTGTGTTTTGCGATACGGAAATGCGGATTACTCATTGACGAGCGGCGGGGGAAACGCGCAAACGCTATGTTGAATCGAGGTCTTACGAATGGACGAATTTTTCGTGATTGTCGTGAGCTCAAATATGGAAATTTAGTCCTTGAAAGATTGAACTATTATAGTGTTTATATATACATACGTACATACCGTGTTGCCTTTTTCCTGATCTTTCTATCGATAAATTCTATAATTATGTGAAAATTTTATTTATATGTTAATTTTCTTGATACTGCTATCTTACGACCTACTACGTTTTAACGTGTTGTTAAATAAAGCGTTATTCAAAATTGTTTTAACCTTTTAAGATCAGATGTGGATCTCTCAGACCCGCTCAAAATTTGCGCATCGGCGTTTCTAGAAAAAATTAGTTTTTTTTAACGCTTATATCTTTGAAACTTTTACAGATTTTTCAATTCTTTTTTATCAAATCGTTAAAACTTTTGATAAAAAAAAAAAAACAAAACAAAACAAAATGGAAAGAAATATTGATTTTTCGCGGAGATATTTGATCTTAAAGTTGCGTGGGTTTCACAGACTCGGTCTGGCCAACTAGTCGTCATTTTCGAGGTCTGGTTACCAGAAGGGTTAAATTTCTATATCGCATTTCATAATGCTTGCACGACGAAATATAAATTTGCAATTAATCTATAGCGGGAACATTGACGTACTATTAAGTGATTCTCAAATATTGTTTTATTATGCGTGACACACAACGTTATTTTTGCTTTTGTGATAATCGTGTAGTTTATCTGTGTTGTTAGCAACTATGTTTTCTTAAATAATAATCAGAGGCGATCGCGGAGCCAGGAAATTCAAAACGCGCGCGGTGAATGATAAAATCCCATCATACGGCATTAACACGAGGCGAACTCTTCCGTCTGTTTTCCCAGCGTGATTCTCAGCTAATATCTCACGGCGATCGAAACGCGCGCGGATAAAAAATATCAAATTTATACCGTCCCATCGGGCGGCAGCTATCTCTCGTTCACGTATACGCTGTTGTTTAAAGCCGATGACGCACTTTGTACGTCGCGCAATTTCGAGATTTATCGCCGCAACTGCGTTCCGACCATCAATTCATCGGAGCTCCGTAGTTGGAGTTGCGAACATCGGTTGCGTTTGATTGAAAGTGTCGCGCGAGAGGAGACCAGATACGGATCGAGCGTAACGAAGAAATTTACGCGAGAACGAAAATAAGCCGGAAATTTGCCGTGTATTTTTGTGACGATGCAAGTTCCGCGCGGCGAAAATCGGCTTTGCTATTGTCATCGGCGCTCAATGCACAGTTAATGCATCGCAATAATTAATTAATAACCATCACGGGAGAGATACATACGCGTGCCACGTTATTAGCTTGTCAAATAATTGTATCAATAATCATGTATTGATAATTATTGCAGAACGCGAAAAAGCGAACGCTCTCGTAAATCACGCAACGCTGTTGGTCTCGCGAAACATTTTCTGAAACGTGAAGTTTCATGGAGCAGTCGGATGGATTTTAATTAAATTCTACGATCTTCTCTCTTTCTCTCTCTTTCTCTCACTGAAACCGCGGCGCGTAGTATAAGATGCGACTGGCTTAAGCTCTTCCACGACTTACGATCTCTGCCCGAGGAAGCTTCAAGAGTCTCGCCTTTGTCTAACGAAAGCATAGCAGGTATTGTCGGACGACTGCCGTTCGCGTCCTTCCCCGTGTCGGCAGACTAGGCGGCGGCATTGTTCGTGCTTATATTGTATTTTGGCATTACGAGTTAGCCGGTTTAATTGTTATTGTTCCACCGAGCTTATCGAACACAGTGCCCTGTTGCATTCCCACGCGAATCATCGCCCGGCATCGCGCAATTACTCCTAAATCACTAAACTCCCTTACCTGCGAAGCGAGCAGCAGTTACACGTAACTTACGACATTGACACCGCTTATTGACTTTCCCCGTTCGTATAGCGACGCCCGTCTTGTGCGCGCGCGAGAATATCGCGTTCTATCATCAATTATTATCTTCCACGCGTCGCGCGAAATACAATATTTAATAAAACAATGCAACAATTCACAAAATCTATGCTTGACATGCAAGTCTGCGTATATTGTTTTCTTAACCCTTTGTGATCAGACTTTAAAAATAACGACTTTAGTTGGCCAGACCGAGTCTGCGAGACCTACGCGACTTTAAAATCAAATATCTCCGTGAAAAATCAATATTTTTTAATTTTTTTGAATAGAAAGTTGGAACAATTCTGCGTCAATCAAAAAAAAAAAAAAAAAAAAACAAATTAAATAAATCTCTAGTAGTTTCGAAGATATAAGCGTTAAAAAAAAACTAATTTTTTTCTAAAAATGTCGATGAGCAATTTTTGAATGGGTCTGGGAGACACACGTCTGATCTTGAAGGGCTAGAATGTGAATTGAATATAAGTTTCTATCATTCGTTTCGTCGAATTCACATTTCAACTTGATCCCGCGGCGTTACTTTGTTGAAACCATAAGCACCATGCGAAGTTAGTTAATTTTGTGCTACAATTCCCTCGAGAATGGAGACAAGAGAATACGAAAAAGGGCGGACGCGCTCTCGCGTAAGTAAGCAGTACAGGTGAGTCGTACGACGATAGGAGGACGAGGTGACGGCGCCACAGCGAAGGTGGCGCGGTTGCGAGAGGGTTGAGGAGAGAGAGAGAGCGGCCATTTTGTTTCCGGTGTCCCGGGAGCACTTCCGGTCACCGTCACGCAGTCCCGCGCCACGGAGTGCCCTCGAGCTTCTGAGATCTCCTTCCGCGATTATATTCAAATTAAATGCGCCGGTCCGACCGGTAATATACTGCCGCCAATTTAGCTACAACCCCCCAGGGGGTGGTTCGCCTTACTTCCCTCTTCTGACCGCGTCAGTCGTTTCGCTCATCCGAATCGCAAGAACTCTGTGAATTGTCTCGTTTTGTTGGAACGCGCCTGCCGCAACGGTGTCAATGATTTTCGATCTGCGGTTAACGCCGAATTCTCGATAAAGCGCGCTTATATCGTGTGCGGAACGCAATAATCGCGGTGAGCCAATTGACACGGTATCACTAGTGGTGGATTGTTTCCGGAATTTTATGGTAGAGTAGTAAACACGGTATCGACGGTTTATATCGTTTATTTCTAAATACAGTTATGTTTTTTTTTTACATTTTCTTTCTCTCTCTCTTTTAAGAAATATGTTACCATTAAGAGATAGATTAGAAATAGTAGATAATGAAAGAGAAACGAGACAAGTTGGAAGATATTGAAGTAAAATTCAAAAGAACAAGAAAGTATGTTTTACAAAAGAATACAAATGTATAACGCCTTACAGCGGAAATAAAAAGTAGCGAAAAATCCCCAATAGATACATTGCGAAAATATTGCACAAAAATGGCATCATGAATGACGACGATTTTGCAATGATTGCACTAAGATGATTCGCCATAGCGCAACAGTTTTGTCAAAGTAAAATTTTGTAAATAATATTTTTCAAAAATTAGAAAAGAGTTGTGCATAATCATTGTGAAATTTTTTGTCATTTTATGATACCATTGTTGTGCAATATTTCCACAATGTACCTATTGAGTTGTGCATTTCTACAAGCATATACATAAATTATTCTGATTTTTTCATGTTGCAATTATATTTTTACATGTTTTAAGCAACACATAGCTGAAAGTTTTTTTTCTCAATTATTGGAAAATTTTTTTTGAAATTAATTTTGCAAATATACTGCTAAGATGATTCGCCATATCGTTATTGTTTTGCCGAAATAGTATTTGGAAATTAATT